>JAWQUT010000613.1:222409-270874 GCA_033807755.1 Ellobium chinense | reverse complement strand
GGCCCGCGCAGTGTGAAAATCCCGACTTTCAAGCTGCATTTTCTCGGAAGCGCTCGGGCGAAGAAAACGTGTAAGGGGTTGAAAATTTATGAAAAAATATTGCGGATTTTTAAGGCCGTGAAGCAGATAGCTATCCCTGTTCCTTTAAGGATTACTTGCCAAACATTTTATGTAGATTCTGGGTTTGAGAGGTGAATATTGCTTGTGGGAAGAGTCATGATTGATTTCCTGCTGGAAGGTAAATTTGTGCATTTACTTCATTAGATTTAACAGTAACTTTTTAGGGGTAAAACACACATGTAAACCCTGGAGAAATCCCTTATTGGTCTGGTCTGTATCAATATGAAACTTGCATGGTAAGTAACAATTACATAAGAAAAAACATAACAACACTGATCAGATGCATGAAGTCAATTATAACACAGTATGTTACTATCTGCAATTCTAGTGCCTGCATACAGAAAAACAATAAATTGCCTGTCTCAGTGCTCTAGCAAAGAAGTCATGCACAAAAACTGATAAAAATGGCCGATGTCATGTTGCAAGAAATTTCTCCTTAGACAGTATCTACTTCTCATTAGGTGTTCTGCAATTACGACTGATCTATCTTCTTCAACAAACGAATTAATTCAAAGATTACATCTAGTGTTGGTGGGAAAAATAAATCTTTAAGAGGAACATTCAATTCTTGTTATTTTTTTCATCAATTCTAGCCTGATTCATATGCTGGTGTTAGAAATAAACTTCTTGGCAAGCACCCATGGTCTTAATGAATAAGATAAAAAAGCAAACCTTCTTACACTACTTACAACATTGCAAAACGGAAAAAAAATGGGGGGNGGGGGGGGGAGTGAAACAATCCACATTACCTTACTTCCTACTAACTTAAATGGATCATTAGATATTTACTGATTGCAACACCAAGATAAATGTTCTTATGACAACATGACAGGTGTGGCTAGCTTATGGGATCAAATTATACTGCAAACATTTAGTCTATTATGGCCATTTTTTCTAATAATTAAAAATGAATTCAGTATCAGTAGCAGCTTTGAGTTCATAAACAATTCAATGTATTTTGTATAAAGACACTGTTCCCAAGTTTTGTGGCTAAGAGGTAAAAGCCAATGGATCAGGAAGTAAAAGATCCAAACTTTTCTGGTAACAATAATTCTACGGAATGAGTGCTGTTTCAAATCCTGGCCCTTCAGTGGCAAATCTTCCATATCATCAAACTGCAGACCTATTACTCTATAAGCATCACAAATATTCATAATGATGTACCTCCAGCTTTTCAAATGGATCAGAAAACTTGCCGGTTATCACTCTGAAAACTATTTTCAGAAATAACCCTCTGTGCTGCACACTTAAAGGGGAAAATTTAAAAAAAGCAACTTCCATTAAGATGCAATTACACCTATTTTCTTAACCAATTCCTCATAACAAAAAAGGAGTAGGTCTAAACCAGGACAAAAGTAATTACAGACAGAGCATGTGAAAGCTAATCTTGTAGTTAATGGCTGTTATTCTAAACAACTCCCACTGCAGTTTTAACATTCTGACATGAATAACACATTTGTAGCACATGCATAGATCTACATCACTTTGAGCATGAGCAGTCACATGAAATCTGCAAACAGTTTGAGTTGCTGAGCCAGAGTAATTACTATCATTATATTTTAATAGCTTTTTGTTTCCTTGCTTCTCAGTTTTCTGACAATCCCACAAACTCACACTGAAATACCTAAAAGGACTTTCAATTATACTTTGCACCCTAACAGGATGAACCTTGATAATCCCTCCAAGGAGATTTTTGACTCTAGTAAATGTAGAAGTAAGCCACGACAAAATACTTCACCAGACATACAGGTCTATAGGTCTGCCAGTTCACCTGTTCACATACAGAATGGACTATCCCTGCACTTGATGGATGTATTTTTATAAATGTATGAGTATAACTTGATGCAATTACAACACTGCACTCCCTCTTCCCCCACCCCATATGACAGCCAAATAATGCAATAATGCAACTTCAAACATTCAGAGCGACAGATTAACATCTTTTCACTGGGCAGTTAGAACATACTCCTCAATTTTTGTTCAGCTTCTAACACTGGGCTCCCATTACTTAACTTTCTACTGAGAGTCAGTGAAAAAAAAGTCTGCCCTGGATTTTGAATCTGTTCAGTAAATCATATGTTTCATATTACACTGTAAAGTGAAGCAAATAAGCAAAAACAGCACTGGTTATATTATTTAACATCTAAATCTACAGATAAATATGTTGCCTAAGGAATAAAACAACATCCCCGCTGTCTTGAATACAATGTATTTTAAAAATAAGTACATGCATTTAGCCAAATAAAAAGGGACATTCAGAAACTGCTATGTTACCTATCATACATGGAGTGTAACATAAAGCAGAGATGTATTAACATTGTCCCTCTTTATCCAATTCACAGACATTAATGAAGACACTCATTCACAAACTGCCCTGTTGACAGCAAAGCCTGTTCAGAAAAGGAGGCAAACAGTGATAAATGTAAATTGTGAGAGAAATCAGCTTATGCCTGTATTTCAAGCACTCTTACAAGGAGCTGAAATTTGTGAATACAAGAAGGGATGAAATTTTTGAAGCAAGAAAAGTTATAGGTGGAGACAATGCACTTGGCCCTGTGTTTGTAACTATTCAAACCTGTCCCCATTTAGCCATTTAACCACTTTCCTGTCCTCTCTGAAATCACTGATTTTTGACTACTGACAAACTCACTAGTTCATTCATTAACAAAAATATTAATGTCTGATATTCTTCACTCAGAGATGATATATATTTTTTGCTTACTTGAAATTCTCTGAAGAATGCATCTCCACGAGGACCAGAAACACTGCCAAATACCCAACCAACAACTGTACTGTGTTTCACTCTATGTATGCTCAGTAGACACAATCATGTTTCTAGGTTCAGAGAGACAGAGCCAAATTCAGTCTTTTGACAGGTTTTGCACGTCTTGTGAATTGAACAGGAGAAAGAATCCATTAAAATGTGAAGCTCTCTTTCATAAACCTGATATCACAGTGAGATATTGTATTAACCAGCAGCAGACACCTTTGTGAGAAATCATTTAAAGTCTGACACAAAGGGCACAGCTAGCAATAAACAGAGAAAGGGAGACCATTTGTATACATACAGCTGAAGTCTAAACATGGGAACAAAGGCCTGAACAACTTCCAACTTCCATTTGCCTCAGTACAAAGTTTGGAAGAAGCATTCAAAAGGAAAACAGATATCTTTCAGGATTAAACAAATCTAAATGAATATAAAGTACCTTGCTGTACGTTCAATACTCCCTGAGCATGGAAAAGTAAACAACAAAGGAAAATTCAATTGAAAAGGCAACAAATACATCTTCATGGCTGCAAATCAAATGAATGGAAATTACAATGTGTAGAAATATATACAGTATCTGCAGAGTACCTTTTACACCTCTGCAATCATATTTTGTCATAAAAACACGAAGTACAATATCTGTAAAGATTTATTCAATTATAATGGAACCCGCTTAATCGGAACGGCTCCGTTCCCGATGGATCCCCCCCCCCTTAGCGGGCGTCCCTCTTAGGCGGAATATCCATTATAAAGTGATTTCTTACATAGTTTGGGCGTTTCATTCAAGTCAAGGAATAATCATTACTTGTTGCTAGTGAGGTGTGACAATGGAGTCAGATTTAAATTGTATCTGTACTGTTTAAAATATACTTTTTGCAGTCTAACTGCATTTTCAGTAGACTTGCAGAGCATACTGACATCCCGGCCGAGTGTTGTGCAATAGTGCAGCTAAGGCTTGTAAGTGTCAATCACTGCCCAAGCTGAAGAAAGGATAAAGTGTGGCTGACAGGGGGCAGGGCTTACTTAATCTTGATCGGTTGATGCTTGCACGGGTTAAATGACCAGCGGCTAGAATGTCCGCTCTGATTCCTCCAATGCGCCAAAGGGTCAACTGCCTGACAGAGGGCTACGGGAAGGTGGTGTCAATCACTTCTCACAAGCTTAAGCAGGTTCCACTGCATTCATTTGACATCTGTCTAAAGTTCAGTTAAATTTTTTTTCACATGATAAAACATTTGGAGACAAGTGAAAAATGTTCTTATGAGGAACAAACACTATTTTTTCTTCACAAATATACTAAGTGGAGCTGCTAAGTTCAATAAAAACAACAAAATAATTTTATGTCTTCAAACTAAACCACAGTCTTCATAAACAGACAGATAACATCAACAAAAGAAGCACATATTAGTCCGTATGTCTTCAAACTTCTCTTTCCATTTGCAACAAAAATGACATTTACACATTTGATACTACACATACTGTATATGTAATGGCGTACTGCAAAACAAAAAGCATTCCCCTGCATCAATTATATTGTTCACAAGAGAACCTTTTGCAAGTAAAGTCCAAAATATTTTCAAACTATGAAAAAAAAAAGAAAAAAACTGAAAACACAAAAACACACGGAATATTATTTCCTTATTACTTTTAGGTATAGGTTGGAAGTTGCCATTCTGAAAGGAACACAAGTTTCTGATAACACTTGCAGACAGAGACAGGTGAAGTATTGTCTGTTTCAATAAAGTTAATATAAGTAATTTTCCGCTTTGGTTGTCTTAAAGCTAGCAAGAAACCATGTGCACTTTTCACTCTTGCTATGACGCCAATATGCCAGTGTACCTCCCAATATGCATTTGTTTTGGTTATGAAGCCAATTTGAGGTAGAACTCTGCAAAATAGCATCCATTTCTGTCATGACATGAACAAACATGAAAAAGTTTATGACACAGAATGATAACCTGCTTATAACTTCACTCACTAAACAAATGTCCTGATTTTAAAGTCTAGTGCTTATATTGTTATATACTTTGGCACATGTTCATGAACAATCAACACCATGTGAAGTCAAACTGTGACTAATGTACAAAAGACAACACAACCCAAATGACTATCAGGATCAAAATGTGTTAAAAATCAAATTCATATGTTGCCTGTAATGAGTCAGTTGTGTTTTTTGCAGCCATGTGTCATTAATGACTGCAGTTCAGTTTTGGTTTTTACTTAAATCAATAGGACTAAAACAATATTGTGGTCACAAATAGTTCCAAATAAACACTGACTGTGTTAAATTTCTAAAATTGTGAATTTATTTATATTTGTATGATGTGTACTGTTCTATGTGTGTATTATGACTGCATGGCACTACAAAACAATATCCAATGATGAGGAAAACAAGTAACAAACGACAATTTTTTCAACATAACATATGTTATTAAAATATTATTAGTGCAAACACTGATTACAACAACAACATAAAAGGGTGGGGAAAATGTGCATGTCTAGCATGTCTCCCCTGATGTTTATGATGCCAAACACCAACGTCACAACAGTTGTAAAATGTAAGCAAATATGTCAATCCTTCCCACACTGTTTAACTCTTACCAGTTCATGGGATTTCATGATTGTCGATAGAATTTTTAGCATCTTCCAATATTTTAACAATTTCTTTAAGACTACAAGACTAAAACATACTATGTTTTACATTTTTGGAAAGGAAATTAAATGGGTTATCTGAAAATTAATGTTTAAGCTTTCTGTGAGTTGGCATAGTTGACTAGTAACCTAGTTTCTATAACTATAATTTGTAAAAACAGAATGACAAAAATTCACTATGCGTACCAATCACAAAGAAGGAAAAAAAAAATCCTGATTACAGTAATTGTCTGAACTTTATAGTCTTGATAAAGTATGTCAATTTTTTACACAATATGAGCAAAAATGACATATTTAGGTCCACAAATAAAAGCACAGTCGCATAAAGATAATGTTCATCAATCTGATTTTTGTCTTCTTTGAAAAGTGAAAAAAAAAAATTTTTTTTCAGAAAGTTCCTACACAAAACATAACAATTTTTTTTTGTTTGTGCTGTGAATGGTAAAATTACACGTAGTTCATCATGAAATACATCATACATTCTATAAGTTTAAAAAATTGGCCAGAAATTACTTTCTGGAATGTCCCAGATTTCCATCATAAATATGAAATCCCATTGTGTGAACTGGTAAGAGTTAATGAAATATTCACTGAAACTAGGACCTCCATGTCACGTCCACCTGTACCTAATCTCCCCATCTCTTGTTGTCCCATGATCAAAGAAGACCATTTTTCTGTGATTTTCCTCACCATCATGGCTGATTGGTCATGTGGATGGTCACCCAGGTAAATCTAATGTTGTGTCACTTGGACATAGAACTATTTACACATGCAAATGAGGTGTAGTGTAGTGACTGAAAATGTGTTGCAATGTCCTTTATATCAGGCCGATCGCATGCCTGAGACCGGCAAATTTGGTGTTCGTAATCTAAGTGGCAGGAGGTCGCTACATACAATGCATTTCTATATATATCTACTCAGGGAATCTCACATATATGGCCATGTGGGCACTACTGACTGGTGGTCGGAAGGTCAGGTTCAATTGTAGATAAATATGCACATATAGGCCTATATATTGCACATATAAGTGTCATATGACAGAGACAGCACCATTAACAGCCATTCACCTGTAATCAGGATAACACAGAACAAAAACCACTATGGCATCACAGATATATTTCTTGAACACAAGGCCACAGATGAAGCACCAAAATAATTTCCACAATTGCGAAATAAAGTAAATCCCAAATGCATGGCAAACAAAATGGGCACATCCCGTCCATGTTCAAGTTTTTTTTTCCTTTTTTCACTGGACCTATCCTCTCTATCAGGTGTGAAACAAAAATTACCTGTAACATACACATAACAGTGCATGCCCAATCTTAATAATGAAAGCTGAAACTAAATGCATCTGTCACCAATAACAATAATGTACTCACCAACTGTGTTGCTATACACAACAGTCACAACAAGTCAAATTCTAAACAAAGAAAAGCTAAACATCTGTGCTCTAGTTGATAAGGATGTGGAGCATGGAGTCCATATCCTATGCCTTAACTCTTGAACATGAAGCTCCTTGAGTCCAGTCTCCTGCTGGCTGCATGGCCAGTGTGATAGATAATGACCGTTCCATGTGTTGTCTGTCAGCCTGTCAGCTGACACTGGGGTGCAAAATTCTACCACCATGCTCAGAGCTCAGCAAGGAGTTAGATATATATTCTACTGCCACATTCAAGCAAGTGAATGGACGGTAGAATAAATTCTGTTACTGTATCAAGAATGTCCAAATGTGCTTATTACAAGCACAGCAGCATTTTATTTTTTTGTAAGGAAAGAACGAGAGAGACAGAAATGGCTGGGAGCCTGACAAAAAAACAAAAAGACAATACAGCTGGAAATTTCACAGCAATACTATTTGTGGTGCATTCTGGTCTCTTTTTCTGTCCTCTCTCCTTTGCCATATAAAAGCATAGCATTCTAGCAAGAGTGGCCTGTGTCTTGAAGGAATGGGACAATATGGACTTCAGTGCTGTTATTACTTCTATGGTGTGGACATTGTTCGGCATATGCAGATTTAGAGTAGTGAGTTGGAATTCAAAAATGTTATTCTGACATGTAATTTTGGTTTTAATAGCATGGAAGGCATTTATTCAACACCTTGCAATATGTGTGTAGCTTGCATCTAGTAGTAATAGTCCTAGTGCCTTAGATCAAAATCTCAACGCAAGAACAATGAATTAAAAGCATAAGAAGTGTCATATGTCATGAGATAGGTAAGGGTTTACAAAAATAAAACTCAGTTAACAAATAAGGTCATGTGGATTTGTATTAAAGTTTGAACATGTGACACTCAAATAATTAAAATACAATCGAATAATAATTCTGTGTTGTAATATAACTGAAAAGGGATATAAATGAAAAACATATCATGCACTTGTCATGATGTATTATGACAACTCCAACTTCGCATTATAAGACTTCTGACAATTTTCAAAATAGGTATGGTCCCAATATATCACATTCTGTTAATGTGCAATATTTGAACTAATTCAATATCCCTGCTGTATACTGGGACACATAACATCAGTGCTGTGCACTGAAAAGGATAATGGAGACTGCATTAAGATAAGTTAAGACATCAAATCACTAGTGAGAGATGAGAAGCAATATCTGCATATGTGCCAGCAAAGAGAAACAAAATCTTCACACTACAAAAGGAAGAGCACATTGAAAGTCCGATCAGCAGAGTATTGAATTGAGTTTGAGAAAAAAAAACAACACTCAAAAATAAATTAAACCCAAAAAAAACCAAAAACACAAATGTGGCATGTTGCTCTCCATGATCATTCTTTCAACAGAATATACTGTATTGAGAATATAAACTGGAGACAATGCAAGGGTGGATAGATATGAATAGATTCTTCCATAAGTTTCACAGTTTTGACTGTAATGATTGCAGTCTTAAAGCACACATAAGTATAACACTACATTTCCGGACTTCGTTACAACCTTTTATGGTCAGAACTGTCTAAAACAGTTTTTCTGAAATTTGAAAATAAATGCAGGTAGGAAACCAAAGTCATTGAAAAGAGAATGCATCTGTCTCTTCACCACCCTAAACTTTGGGGTCAACTTAAAAAAAACCACCATATAATCTCAAGTCAATAAAGAAAATATTTCCTGCCACAGTCACAAATTTTGACCTGACAACCAAAGAAAAATTAAGTCACAACAAAAAACCCTGGAGGGACCATGTCATAAATGCATTCAGACAGAGTCTTTAAAAACTGACTCCATTTCTGTCCCTAAAGAAACCTATTGCACTCTGGTTGAAGACTAATGAGGCTGGGCTGGCATAACTTTCAATGACTACTGGACCTTCTATCACCTTCAGAGTCTCACCAGGGCGTTTTTCTGTAAACACCTGCAAGCAAAGTGAACAGACATGAGGGTAACGATGACATGATGTAAGCCCAGTTCACAGGTTCATATACATTATTATAAAACAAACTAGTGAATTCCTTTTCTATTTCAACCATAACTTTTTTAACATTTTAAGTCATTGACCACAACAACGGGTTACAAGCCAAGAACAGAACTGTTCTGAAGCTGAAATAAATTTACCACAGATAATGATTGCATACGTAAGGATTTACTGATGGGTCTATTATTTCACTGAATTGGTTCATGGGCATATGATTTCACCACATATGCTCTGAACACTTTCCATTTCCTTCTTGGACTTCTAGGTTTACTTTCTTCTCTCTCTTTCTCCATGCCTCCCTCAGTCTCATCCTTTGTTTCAAACAGAGCAATTATCAACAGTGCAGGTCAGTGTTTTGGTGAAGACACCAGGGCTTCACATTTGCAGCTCTGTTTTCAACGATTTTTCTTTAGGTATACAGCAGTTAAACATATTGACCATTCATAATCATGGCTTGGTATTTTGATCTTTTTCATTGCCTTAAGCAAAACTTTTATGATGCTTTTTTTTGCAGGGTAGATAATCATAATGATTAAAGAAAAAAAGAAGAAAATAAAACTGGGAAGAAATAGGATAATCATTAAATATGCAAAAAAATTCAAGTCACTGAACCCAGTAGGCAATATCTGTTTGTTATGATACAGTCGACTCCACTTAATCGCCCTTCCTCAGAATCACGGAAAAAGTGGGCGATTAAGCGGAGAAGCAATTATGCGGAGAAGGTAATTTCGGCCATATTTTTGGTAAACGGGGTTAAATGTCTTTGATGTCGTGGTCTGATGTCGTGCATTGATGCCTTCTTGTCACCAGACTCGGTTCAGAAACGAGTTTGACGGTGTTGTTAGCACACAGAATGTTTGATCTCCGCTGTCTCTCAAATTGGCCATCTCGCAGTAGCCCAGCAGACAATAAGGAGTAGGATGGCACGGTCGGGATCGATCGCTCATCCACATGACACGTTCTCTGATCTAGCCGAAATCCACCAGAGAGGCACAATCAAGATGTGGGGGGAGGAGACTATATGGCTTTCAGCGCATAACATTATCGGACGGGCGATGGCAGTGATGCACAGCGTGGATGATGGGGGACATGGGGAGGAAAGGCTTATCATACACATTTCGGTGTGGCAGCTGTCACTCAGTCAACCAGTCTGCCATCCACTGTGCAGTTAAACCGTCAGGTTGTCAACTATAATCCTTCAACCGCTGATCTTTGAATTCACGGGCACTGAAGAGTGGTCGATTATCAGGAGTGAGAGGCGATTATCCAGCGACTTTTATATAGAAAAAATTTGGTTTCCCTGGGAAACAAGGTGATTAAGCGGAAAAGGCGATTAAGCGGAGGACGATTAAGCGGAGTCAATTGTATATGGCCCAGCATTCACAGAAATGAGAGCTTCCAAAGAATACCTTTCCACTTACTTTGCTGGTCTGTGTGACCAAAGACTCAAAGAACTCATCCACATTGTACGTCATGGTCTCATTTTCCTTTGGGCTGTAGATGAGAGGATGGTGTGCCAAAGTGATCCATGGAATATCTGTACACCATGGATTCCATCGCTGGCCAAATGTCAACTCAGCTGGAGATCCCCACTGAATCTGAATGCCTCCATGTTTACGGTCTCTGCAATTAAAAGCCAAGAACAGTAATTTTAATTAATTCTGCAACTTTTTCCCTATTTCACTTCACTTATGCTTCAACATCATTTATCTACTTCTCACAGCCCAACAGCACTTTAAGATTTTCTAAATGATCACAGAATGTTCTACACACAATGAAACTCATATTTTCTGTTACAAAAGTCAAGGCTGTATGACCGTGAATAAGGCATCACACAGTGCTAACAACACAGGGCCAGAAGATGGGCATTTCCTTCATTTCTAGACACAGTAACTTCATTCCAAGATGAACAGATGGAAATATAGCCTGCTTGTAAGTGGAGATAAATACTCATGATTATGCTACTCATGCAACATACAGTCGAGTCCATGTATGTCGAAACCGGATACCTCCAATTATTTATTAGTCGAAATAAAAAGAAATAATAGTTTTTTTTCCTTCTTTGCGTCTATTAATTATCCCTGCATAAGACGAAGTAATTAATGCCCATTTCTGATTAGTCCAACTGCTCAGCGCTGCCACAGAGGCAAAATCACTTCCTGGCGTCTTCCCCGCGTGGTACTAAACGACGCTGACGGCTTGGAAAACAAACAAGACGGTGCCGCGGATAGAGAGGCAATAAAACTGGACACTGCGAGTGCCATTAACCGCATCCAATAAGCAGGGCGTGTGTATTACACCACCGCTGATAAGACAGTAGGGGGAAGAGAATGCGGGAGGGCTCGGCTGAAAAATCGATCGATAATTAAACATCTCGGCAGCAGTGTATACATACACTGGCCCATTGCACTGTGACGGTAAATAAACAAGAGGCTGCCCTCGTGACCTCCCCAGTGTGCTCGCTCGCTCGCGTACGGTTGACTCATCTTTATCATTTTCAACTTGAATTAAATTGAATTTGTCCTCTAAATAATGGCTTCCTCTAATCCTGTAAAGAGAAACCTCAAGACTCTTTCCATAGAGTCGAATATTAACATGCTCCAGAGAATCGACAGAGGTGCGATGTCGAATAATAATAGCTGAGAAATATGGCGTTCCCGTTAGCATGCTTTCTACGATCTTGACAAACCGGGAACAAGTGGAAAAAGCGGCGGCCTCTTCATCTATTAAGCTACTACTCAGAGCGATTTCTTAGAAAAAGAAATAATCCCATTTAAAATACTTCCCCAATATGCCATCTTTAGTTACATCTCCTGTTGAATTTCCCTCGTGACCTCCCCAGGGTGCTGGCTCGCTCGCATACGGTTGACCCGCCTTGGAAATCGTTAGTCGAATCCTGATTTCTCCAACTCATTGGGGTGGTCCCAGCGAATTGGAGTTAAGCGGACTCGACTGTATGTTTCTGCAAACCATCGTTAGTCTAGCCTTTGTCACATTTCTCCCAAAGCCACACAAAGATGCTTACGGCATAACAGAGGAATTTGGGTATGTGAAGTCTCCAATGCCAATGCTCCTGATAATGTGCAGCATTATGCGCCGGTACTCATAAAGCTTTTCATTGATGAAGTTGTATTTGATGATAAACATGGAGTAATCTGTGAGCAAGACTATCTTCTCTCTCTCAAGATCCCAGTGGTCAATTCTGTGATGTAAACAAATACATCTTTAAACTATTATGCATGTTGACAGAACAAGAAAAAAACAAAATTTACTTTGATGAGTACAGGTGAGAAAACAGAATACAGATGTTGTCTGCTGCTAAAGAACCTAGTCCACCTTTGACCTGACTGATACCAAGTAATGAAATTATTTCACTCTCTAAGAATCTATTCTTCCAGTAGTCATAGAATCCATGCAGAAAATACAGCATGTGAACAAATTTTTGAACATATGTTAGCAATCTATGGGAGAGAGACAGAGAGAGAGAGAGAGAGAAAGTACTGCTGTGTAATTTGTAATAATGTGATTGTCTTTGGCATTTAATGCATGTCCATCTGTTCCGTTATATGTAATACAGTGGAGTCCGCTTAAGTTTGAACTCGCCGGGACTGTCATAGGGGGTTCGAATTAACAGAACTTGATTTATGATTTTAACCTGGAAAATACAAAATGTATTTTGATTCATGAATATACCATCTCCACCACAAGGGGAAATTTTAATAAGATCGCCTTTCCAGCCTTATTGTTTCATTTTTTGTTTCTTTTAATGTTGCAAGCCCTGAAGAAGGCCATTTGGATTGATAGTGTTTGAGTAGCAGTAGCCATAAGGAGGCCAGCTTCATCTGTCCTTGAGTGCCGCTGAATGCATGTGAGCAGTACTCACCTTATGGCACCAGTAAGTCTGGGCAAGTTCAGACAAGAACATAGCGTAAACATTTTGAGTAAAGACTCGCAGGAGTGGTTTACTGCCCTCTTTCTTTCTCAAATTTGTATTCCTACAAATCACTTTTTCTGATAGTTTGATACATGCTTTTGGCATTTTTCGTCATCTCAGTCAATATTGCAAAGCTCAAAACAGCCTTCCCTACTGTTACTGTTTACTCTGCTGCAGTTTATTCTTAGTCATGAAAACTTTTTCCTAGCTATCATTCTGCTATATGGTGAGATTAGCGTTGCTTGTGCAGTCTTTTTGTGGTCTGCAAGCAATGAATGAAAGATGGTCCATAGTGATTTTCTTTTGTCTCAGACACCCGTTTCCTGTAGCATGTGATCATAGGCCTAGGCCTAGAAAATTATTTGTTTTGTAATAGGTGCACATGTAGATAACTGGTAGTACTAACTTGTGCGGGTACATCATATAGTGCTATGTCACCAAGTGCGTGATTATCGGTCAATTTTTCACCCTGTGTTCCTGCCTGACACCCCCCTTTCCCCTTAATCAGTCATGGAGTAATGCTGTACAATATAATCCCTTACCTATCTACCAACTCCTGCCCTCTCAGGCATTAACTTCTTTGTTTCACGCCTGTTTACTGTGATTTTGCACAATGTGGAGAAACAGTGAAGGCAAATATGCAGGAATGACAGCCTAAGTCCTTTCAAATTAAAGAAAACCCAGGTTATCGAGGTTGAATAACAAGATACTTTTACCATGCAAAAAAGGAACAAAATCTACAACTTCATTTCCCTTCGATTCAAGAGAAGTTCGATTAATCTGAGATCGAATTAGGTGGATTCAACTGTATGTCTTCTTGTGTCCATGTCCGTTAATCCTTGTGTTGTCTACTCTTGAACATAACTGGACAACAATGTGTAAACAAATGTACACAGTGGGAGGAAGCTGGAGGTGGGGAAGGAATGACAGAACAATTTTCTGTGGGCTAATCCACTCCTAATTTCTCTTTTCTGGGGATACACGGATAGCTGTTTATAGTTTTGTAATGGATTCACTGAATAGAAAAACTTTATACAGTATTTGTTTCATTCAGGCATACAATGCTTTCTTGATGTCATTGACTATGGCTACAACTGTACAGCAAAAAAGTGATGTCTCTGTCATGGGACAAATATGCTGTGTCATGGAATGTGACTGGACAATCACGGGACAAAAAAATAAAAACTTTCTAAAAATCTTATATTATGTAAACATGGTACTGGTCAATTTGCCCAAAGACTGCAGAGTTGCCAGCTCAAATGAAAGTACCAAGGATTTAAGAAAATTTGCATTAAAACTCACTCCATCTGCAAGCCTGTTTTTCTACTCTTAAATTTCAAACTGTCTGGTTCTTCACTGGAGAAAACTGTGCAAACAGCTGATCAGGTCAGGTAACTGAGGCAAGTGCAGAAAGAATGAAATAGTCAGAATGAGGAGTAAAATCAGGCCTGATAAGCAGAAAGAATGAACGATAGGCAAGATAGGAAAAAACTGGATAAAGAATTTACAAGAGAAAAGAGAAAAAAACACAGGAAATGAAAACCACATTCCTCCCAACTGCTGCTTGCTCATTCATCACTAGTTTCATCTTGTATTTACCACACCCTTGAAATGAAACAACAAAATCTTCAGCCTACAAATAACAGTGGAGAGGCCTTGATTTTCTTACGTGTGTTTATGTATGTTGGAGACCGAACAGGGAATTTTGTTTGATAGTAACAGAAATAATAACATAGCTTACAAGTACTAGGTCACAAATTTGAAATATCATTTGATACATACTATAGCTTGTGACAAGTTAAATACATTCAATATTAACATTCAGTTATTACATACTCTGTAAGGAGCCAGGAAGACTTCAGTTCTCCATCCAGTTCTGGCTTGATGATTCCCTTGACATCATTCACAGCTTTTTCAAAGTGGCTTTCCTGGGAAAAAAAACAAAAGTATTTCTCCTCATAAGGAAGAAAGGAAATTATTTACAGCCGTGAGGAGGAAACAATCACAATTCATTGAACAGGTAGTGAAAAGACAACAACTTAAACATTTTGCACTGGTAAAAAACTAAATATAAACAAAGCAGAGGAAGACAAAGGGAGAAATTGTGGATGGAGAAGCTAGTTGGATGCAGATGGAGTACTATACAATGTGAAAGGTTGGTGAATATCAGACAGATGTAGAGTCCATGATCGCCTTCATCAGTCAGAATGATACTTGAGGAAGAAGGAGAAGTCGCACTTGGTATGCCAACTGAAATAGCCACTTATTATTCTCCCCTGCATTATCAGTGTAACAATGCCTCCAGAACATACATAGTTCAGACATCCTGATTGTCAATGCACAAGTCCATTCAGCTATGTCGAAGGACAGCACCGCAATGATAATGATACAGTTCATTTAGTCATAGACAGGTCATGGACTAGACTATATCGATATTTCGACTAAATCGGTGCTGTTGTTGTTAGAAAGCCGTCCATTCATTGATTCAATAAATTGCTGTGTCCATGTTTTGAAAGACTGTCCCCCTCAAAGTACAAACCTTATAACAATAAAAGGATCGTGCTGACATTTCAGACTGTATAACTCCAGGGCGCATAGACGTTCTGCTGGAAGTGGACCTTATGCTGGTTCTCCCCATCATACTTCCTGGCCGATTTCTGTTGAAATTATTACCACCCCCGTCCCTACTACTGCTTCCATCCTTTGGAGCAAAGCGGACTTCTGCAGCATCGTCGACGCCGTCACTGGATCCAATCTGCAAGGTAGCGCCCTCAAATTCCTTAACATTTACAGGTTTGTCATCATCTAAAGTAACAGCTTCGGTTTTGTCATCGGTTGTCTTCGACGCTTCCGCAGTAGGATCAGCCATTTTGGTTGTTGTCGTTGTGACGTAATCGTAGGTGTATGCGTACCTGCTTTTTGTAGTCATAAATGATCCTATGATTATTCATACGTACAGTCAGAGAACGATCAACCGAACGGTAGTCCAGGTGTGTTTGTTTTATTATGTACATTTCTTTTAGTATCAACATAAATTGTAGTAGGAATCAGTCATATCAAGGGGTCAAGGCTTAGGTTCCCCCATTTGATCGTTAGAACTAGTTTATTTAGAGAGCTATGCCTATAGATAGTATAATTTAGTTTAGCCTACCCTTCTTCCTCCAACAAAAAAATATAATTCTCGTTTGTTTTTCCATTTAAATCGATGCGCTCTTTCACAAGCCCCCAATAGTCGCATCTACTCTCAGCAATTGCGAAATTTAATTTTGTAAGCCAGCAGACTCATCTAAACTGAATAATTGTTTCGGTATATTGAAGCTGTATTCTCATAGCAGTCTTTATACAACCCTATCAACATCATGTGGTCGCTAATGACTACTTCTTACATTAGTAATCGAGTATAGAACTTCGTATATCAGAAAATACGGCTTGATGTTGCCAGCCAGAGTTGTTTCGATTTTCTTTTTCTCACAAAAAGAAACAGTTTGTGCAAGTACCGTAATTTACATAAAATAGTACATGAGGATATCATAAACCACAATTATATCCCATGAGCGTAAATTCCCAGACATCAGTCGGTAATTCTGATTCTCTATAAAGGAATGAAAGATTGTATGTAAATTTGATATATCAGTAAGGGACTAATAAAAAGCATTAAAAAAGTATTATAACCTCACTAGGGACTACAATAAAAACAAAAACTGTTTTCATTGTCTCCCCATCAAAGCTAATTGCTGCCATTCTCTGCTTCGCTTTGCCTCTGAAATGAATATATTATTTAGCAAATGAAGATCACCATGTTTCATAACAATACCTTTAAGTAACAGTTATTTACATATTGAGCATTCTGATGCATAGACTAAATATCAGGACCCTATGAAGTTATTATGCTCGAGGATTTTTTTTTCCAGAGAGAAACAGCAGAGAGCCTGGAAGTGGAAATACGCACTCCTTGGCTGAATTGCAAGCAAGCTAATTAGAGAATTTCGGGTTGAGAACTAAAAAAAAAAAATGGACAGTTCCGAAGTCCCCACCCCACCATACCTCGTTTATCGAGTACAAACGTTTATCGTTAGTACTCGATCCCTTCCAGTAAAGAACCAGTCAACTGCAACATCCAACATGGCGAACTCCAAAAGGTCAGAGGACGTCTACGGAGAGAAGCTCGACCGCTGTTTGTATAATTCCCTCATAAAATTTGGTAAGGATAGCTGCTTTCCGTTTTTTCTGTGCAATGATTTAGATTTAGTGACCTTGCATCAAAGGGCCATGATCTTGTGTCTCTTTAGTGTGACAAATTGGCTGCCATGATTTGGGCAGTTTGGCCACCGGCCCGTTACCTCTCTCTACTTTCTGTGGGACAGAGCCGCTCTTGCATCAAGACACCTACACTAACAGTTCACGTAATCATAGGCTAGTCCCGAAATCGGTCCTGTTCCTAGATTTTTCCTATCTAGATTTACCTAGAATCTGGATAACATTGCAGTTAGTGGCAGTGACATAAGTTGTAAACCCCTAACCTTGATGCCCATTCAAAAATTCCACCCATTCGTCCATTGACGGATTGTCATTGAGATAATAGGTCTAGTTCAGATAGGATCTAACCCAAATGCCGGCCAGGATGGGGTCTCTTAACTTTGCCCTTGCTCATCGAGAACTGTCACTATCCCTAACACTCATTAAAAGAGTTGCTGCTAAAAGTAAACGGGACTTTAAGTCTTTGCTAAATGAGTTTCGCACCCAGGGATTAAATCATGTGACTTTATGACTTATGATGAGTCTCTGCAATTACTAGTCTAAATCTCCAACCATGAATATGGGTCGAAACACATTTGAGAAAGTTCCTAGATAATGATAATATCTAGGGACTGTCCCAAGAGTGCTTTTATTCCATGCCTCTGTTGCAAACTTTACTCAGTACCCTCACACCCTCAGGCAAAGAAGAGTTCCAGGACATTGCTTTGAGAAGGAATTCCAAATGATAAATGGCTATTCCCAGTGACACTGCAAAGACTGCTTGGGCACTATCTGCAGTTACAAACAAATTCGTCTTTGAAAGAGGTGTAATATTATCCTCAGTGACATGTGCACAGTGGATAGTGCCGGAAAGCTATCAGCAGCATTGGGCATTGTTAGAGATAGTGCTTTCCTTCCAAATGACATCCTTAACTTGAACTCCTGTTAACTAGTGCTACCTTAACCCTTTTGTGCCTCAAGACAGGCCTGTTCATTAAGGCGAGTCCATAATCCTAATGCCCATCGAGACAGGAGCATTAGGTATCAGTCTCATTCAGAATTTCTCCCTGAGCTTGTTGTGTTAATCAGATAGCCTACTCTTTCAAGTTATACAAGTGTGCATTTTCTTTCCTAATTCTGTGTAAACCTTATCTTTATCAGTTAGATTGCTGTGTATAACCTGAAGTACTACTGGAAATATTTTTAATTTTAGTGTTCTATATGATCACATTGACATAGCATTTATAACCACAACTATTTCTCAGTCATCACCTCTACGCGGCTTTATTGTAAACCATCAATACTTGTATTTCCACAACAATAAATATTTAAATAGTGGGCATTGACCCTAACAAACATGATAATTCAGTCATCAACTGTTGCTAATGGAAGCTTCCAGGGTCAGTCTTGTTACGTTGAGACGAGCATAAATTGAGGAAAATGAGTATCAGCAGAGACAGATTCTGGATTGATATGGCAGTGAGCCATTAGGAATAAGCAATCCTTACTGTCAAAAAGCTTAGATATAGGCTGACGATGCCGGTAATGTTATTTTTCCAGACAATGGCATGGTTCCTAGATCTTGTTCCAAAGTGCACCCATGAAGCATCATGATCACAGGGCAAGCGAAATGCTCATTTGAATCTGCCATCATTAGGGGTTGGCTCTCACAATCATGGTTATATAGACGTAATTTACAAATAAGATATATCGCTACTGTCGTGATAAGACCTCGTACGGCGCAAATTTTGGTTTTGGCTAATTTTTGGTTAAAAACATTCCTCTTGTCTATATACATATGCTGTTAACTCATTGGCTACGCACCGCCGCTGGCAGCGGCCGATAATTTTCCACGATCTGACGTCCGGCCGGTCTCAGCGGTTGGTGACCCTTGCTGTATTGTTTTGTTTCCTATGAAATTCCACTTTTTATATTAACTTTTTATATAATTACCTTTAATTTGACATAACATTAGGTATTTGTTGCCCATATTATTTCCATACTGGCCATACAAAATCGCCACTTTACTCATTTTTATACACAGGCTAAAATAATTCCGTCCAGATGTGGAAAAAATTTCCGTAGTCAATGAGTTAAAAGGATTTGTGAAAAAAATGAAAAAAAAATATGTTTTGATCAAAATAATAAAAACACGTACATCCACTGTCTAATCCTTTTGTTGTGATAAGACCTCGTACGGCGCACCTGTGGCTAGCGACTGTCCCGTACGCGGTTTTATCACAACCGCGCGGTGTCGACCGTACCTTCATTGGGCTCGTACGGCACATCTGACCGTCGGCGCCTTTCGTATGGAGACATATATTGTTTGCAATTGTCGGCGTTGGTCACTCCCTTTTGATTACTGTTTTAATCCTTTCACCTTCATGTTGTGGCTCTATCGTCGCCCGGTTCTTTTGTTAATCATGACTGAATTGTCGGCGCTGGTCACAAACAACCTTAAAACTGATCTATCGCAGTCGACATATTATCAAACAGATTTGGGATTCTCTCTAATACGTGGATTTGGATATTTCTTTTATTTGTCGGTGTTTGGAAAGTCTCTCGATGCACCCGTGAGTTTATCTGAATCTGCCTCAGTCCTCGTAAGTAAGGAATCAGTCCAAATCATCCGGGGATCAATCAGTCTCCGTGATTACAGTCGGACTCCACGAATTCGGATGCATCTTTGTCATTGCTTGGCGAATCTATAGATGCCGAGCTCTCAATTCAACATATCTAGATCAACATTCATCATCTAATATAACATTTCATCCAGCTCCTTCGGTTCCAGTCATTACTGTGGCTTACCCATCATTTAAGCTTCGACTACTCCACTCAGTTCTGACCTTGAGCCATTCTTCGTGGGTTCTGAATCAACCCTCGCTTCAGCTATTAAACCAAAGCCACCATCCAAAGATTCTGAACCAAACCCTGCTGAAACTGATCATCACTGATTCAACATCAGCTCCTGAACCATCTGACATCAGTCTGTCTTCTTCGTTCAGCGACGACAGAAAAGAATGTCTGCTTACTACAACAGAGGTTTGGATGACAGGCAATTCCTTGCAGAAAATTTCTTTGGATAGCTTTCAAAAGTCCCCTCTCACTACTACCGAAAGCGCACAAACAAAATCTACATTGAGCCAATATTCAACAGCAAGTCAACTTTGCACAGAGAGTACGTGAACCGCGGCAAGGAGACTGGACGCAATGTTCTTTGCAGGAGTGTCTTCCTGGAAGTATTCAATGATCTGAACCTCTCCCCCTCTTCCAACCAAGGAAAGATCAACGTGATTTACGCCTAGGCCACGATGCTAAGAATGTGAGCGATGAAGTTTAGCAAGCTCACAGAAAAGAGGTTGAGGAAAAGAATCATGACAAAAAGCAAGTAGAAGATGGTGCAGGCAACAATATGACAATAGAACACAAATATGTAGTGAAAGGAAACACGTTTATGGAGGTAGACTCTATGCACAAGGCCACCGAGACCGCCCTAAGGAATCTGGTCATATATGTGCCAACAGACTATATCAATATCTTCCAGAAGGCCAGAGTAAATGGCAAGCCATTTGAAGTGGTTTACCTCCACCATGACTTTTTCCTGGACTTTGCAAAAGCTGGCCCATGGAAGAGTATCAGACCTGATCGCTCGAAGGGGGACCCAGTTGTCACTGACATTCGTTGTCTAAAATACACTTCAGACAGAAACATCCAATACAAGCTAACATTTGATGATGAATGGTCCAATTTACCAAAGCAAAGAGCTCATGATGCCATCCTGATTGAATCACCCACAAGATTATACAGAGGGCCTCCAAAAATCCCATCCTGCAAGTTCTAGCACCTGCAAGAGCTGAAGACAGTTATACCAAAAGTGTTTTGGCCTTTTTATGACAATTTATCATTTTAAATTATGAAAGCACCTAAGAAGAGAGAGAGGGGGGAGAGTGAGTGTCTGTGTGCGCCCGCATGTGAGTGTGTACATTAAGCACTCACGTATATGCATGCAATTTAGATCTATATCTAATATGTTTAATCATTTACGTAATAAAAAGTAGCTTATCTATCTGTACTTTGTGAAAAATGATTTGACAATACAATATCGTTACAGTGGAACCCGCTTAAGCGGGACGGCACCGTTCCCGACGAATCGTCCCTCTTAAGCGGGCATCCCTCTTAGGCGGATTATCCATTATATAGTGATTTCTTAGCTAGTTTGTGCGTTTCTTTCAAGTTAAGGGATATCATTACTTGTTGATAGTGAGGTGTGACAACAGAGTCAGATTTAAATTGTATCTGTACTGTTTAAAATATACTTATTGCAGTCTGACTGCATTTTCAGTAGAGTTGCAGAGTATATTATTGGTCATTCTTTGCGGGGAACAGGATTTTTGGTTGGCTTCAAAGAAGCACCTAAGCCTTCACACCACTCTCCTTTGAAAATTAAAAAAAAATCTTATAAAGACCGGGACATGTCTACATAGAGGGTAAAAAATAATACATGTTACAATAAAACTGGAGAGAATATGAAAGGCCTAACATCTCTGAAGTCGAGATGTTCGCCGTCCCCATTCATCAAGTGATCAAAAATAATTTGGGATCAAATTTACATGAACGTAAACACCAGCAAAGATAAGCGTCACACTTCTCGCTCCACACCTGGCCAGAGCGCGACGCGAGCGGCGTGTGTCGAAAAGCCTTTACGCAACACGAATGATGGTCATGCCTTTGTCAACGACACCCTGGCTGAGTGTTGTGCAATAGCGCAGGTAAGGCTCGTAAGTGTCGATCACTGCCTAAGCTGAAGAAAGGATAAAGTGTGGCTGACAGGGGGCGGGGCTTACTTAATCTTGATTCGTTAATGCTTGCGCGGGTTAAATGACCAGCGGCTAGGATGTCCACTCTGATTCGTCCATGCGTGCGCAGAAGGGTCAACTGCCTAACAAAAGGCTATGGGGAGGTAGTGTCAATCACTTCTCACGTAACGTAAAGGGGGGTAATCAGGGCTGTCGGTATAAGCTTCTTTGTAGGTCTCAGGTTATCAGCTGATGGGCAAAGGTAAACAAGCACTAAGACACAGTACGATAGTGACAATTTGCAGCATTCCTGTCAAAAACAGCGTGTATATTACGGAAATCTGGCTTCAAGTCGTCTCGCTTAAGCAGGTTGCCGTCCCGCTCACATGTATAGATTTAAATAGCAAAAATTCCGTTCCCCAGGCATTCGTCTCACTTAAGCGGGCGTCCCGCTCACGCGTGTCCCGCTTAAGCGGGTTCCACTGTATAGTGTAAGTGTGTCGGTGTGTATGTGCATGTGTGTGTGTGGGTGTTGTATGACAAATTGAGAGAGAGTGCGACTCTGTGTGCTTGTGTGTGTGTGTGCGTGTAAGCGTGTGTGAATTTATGGGTGTTAAAGTATTTTTACGTATGTCTAGTAGTCATCCACTTTTTTGTCTAGACTTTTTCGTTATTTATATAATAAACAGTATACCATCTCCATGATGTAAAATATAAATTGACAAGATAATATCATTACATTAATTAAGTGTGTGTGTCGGTGTTTATGTGTGTATGTGCGCTCGCACGTGTGTGCGAGAGAGAGAAAGAGAGAGAGAGAGAGTGTCTGTGTGCATCCGGGTGTGCAGATATATGTGTGCAGTAATTTACATCTAATATTTTTAATCATTTATGTAATAACAAGTAGCCTACCTTGTGTACATGATGTGAAAAATGATGGTTGACTACACAATATTATTATAGTGTAAGTGTTTCGGTGTGTATGTGCGTGTGTGAGTGTGCAAGTGTGTGCGTGTGTGGGCGAGTCTATGTGTTTGTGTTTGCAAGTGCATGTAAGTGTGTGTGAATTTATGGGTGTTTAAGTATTTTTACATATGTCTAGTAGTCATCCACTTTTTTGTCTAGACTTTCGTTATTTATACAATAAACAGTATACCATTTCCATGATGTAAAATATAAATTGACAAGATAATATCATTACATTAATTAAGTGTGTGTGTCGGTGTTCATGTGTGTATGTGCGCTCGCGCGTGTGTGCGAGAGAGAGAGAGAGAGAGAAAGAGAGAGAGAGAGAGAGCGTCTGTGTGCACCCGGGTATGCAGATATATGTGTGCAGTAATTTACATCTAATATTTTTAATCATTTATGTAATAACAAGTAGCCTACCTTGTGTACATGATGTGAAAAATGATGGTTGACTACACAATATTATTATAGTGTAAGTGTTTCGGTGTGTATGTGCGTGTGTGAGTGTGCGAGCGAGTGTGTGCGTGTGTGGGCGAGTCTATGTGTTTGTGTTTGCAAGTGCATGTAAGTGTGTGTGCATGCATGGGTGTTTAAGCATTTACATAGATCTATATATCTAGTATGCATCCACTTTTATATCTAGAATCTTTCATTATTCAACTGTGAAATATAAACTGACACAATTTCATTTCGGTGTATAAGTATGTGTGTATGTGCGCTCTCGTGTGTGTGTGTGCGCGAGAGAGAGAGAGAGAGATTGAGAAAGAGAGAGAGAGACAGACAGACAGACAAATCGAACAGTGGTATGAGTAAGAAATATTTAACAACAATCAGACTAAAAAAAAAAGCCTACACAATGTCCGGTTCGCACTACCCTGTGGTAAATAAGTTAAATTATGACGTAGATTAGAGAAACCAAAAGCTGAACGATATTTTTTACTTTTCCGGTTCATTTATTAAAGGTATAGCCATTTCTACAGTGAACGAAAAACCACGTACGCAACGCGCCCACCCACAAGCTTGGCTAATTCTTGCTGTGATAAGAACTCGTACGGGACAAATTTGTTCCATATGAGGTCCTATCACAGCAGTTTTTCAATATGAGGAACTCGTATGGCGCATTTTGGGATAATTACAAATGTTATCAGAAATTAAACATTATCAGTTATAAAGTTGTTTCATAAGTGACATTATATACACTTGTCGAGAAAATAAATTGAAGCAACACAGCTAGAGAAAAACAGTTTTTTCCTTCTCCTGTAAAATCTGCCCGC
Organism: Ellobium chinense; assembly: GCA_033807755.1. Classification (NCBI taxonomy): domain Eukaryota; kingdom Metazoa; phylum Mollusca; class Gastropoda; order Ellobiida; family Ellobiidae; genus Ellobium; species Ellobium chinense. Next base: position 246,705 of record JAWQUT010000613.1, on the reverse strand, counting down.
GTGGCCGTACGAGGTCCTATCACGACAGTAGCGATATGCAACATCTGATGGGTAGATGGGATATACTACTTTCAGAATTCATTGGTACATGTAAGAACTGTTGGTAACCAGAGGTAAAATTACAAGCATGTAGGTCATAGGTAGCGAAGGTAATTATCAGCCACATGCACTGTAGCAGTGATTTCTCCAGGTCATATGGAGTCACTGGAGATATTGCCCCACTTATCATAAATTTGAAGGGTGATTTGTAAAGTTTTTGAGGAATTTTAGGCTTTTCCAAAGTAATGCAAATTTTGGAATGCAGGAAAAAGGGGGAGACTGGCATGCTTTTCAGAAATTTCTGGGTGATTTTGAAATGTAAAGGGTGAATTGTTAGATAGATTATGTGGTCTGGAGGAAACGGTGCTGGAGTGATGTGATGACATTTTCAGAAAAACTAGGTTATGATTTTCTTTCCATGTAGTGAAACTCAGCTGAGGTGGGCATGAAGGCTTGACTTTCACTTTTTATCTTATATAAGCAAGTTTATCCCTGCCTGTGTAAATCACAGCTTGTGGATGCAGCATAGCCCTCAAAGCAGTGCCACTTACTCTATGTCAATTTCAGTAGTATAGCATAATTTCCATTGTGAAGCTCTATCAGTACATAAATGCTTACCTGATCAGAGTTTGTTGTGTTCTCATTTAAAGATCTGTCCGGTTTCAAGATGGGCCTTTCAAATGCTAACCTAATAGTGATAGGAAGCATCTTAAAATAATATGTTCAACGACAAAATCATAACTGTAAGCAGATGAGAGGAAAAAATGCCCCTTAGAAGACAGCAGATGGCCTTGTTCTTTGAGGCATTAAATTTTAGGTTTTTGATTGTCAAAATGTTTATTTTGTTCTTATTTATTTTTGCATTTTTCTTTTCCAGTTGGCGGTGTTGGTGTTGGTATAGTGTTTTCCGCTCTACTATTCAGACGTGAGTACTCAGAAATTCATGTGTATCTTACAAGCAGCTGAGAAAGGCTAGAAAAATGCCTGTTTGTAGGTGGTTTTTGTTATTAAGGATGTGGCTGTCATTATGGAGAACTGACTGAGTAATTCTACAGACCAAGCTATGATTTGCGACGGGGCGTAACCAAGATGCTGCACGACCATCACTTTTTAAATGCCACTTGCCAGCGTGCAGATTCAACCCAAAGGTATCTCTTAACACTCAGCAAGTCTTTTACAAGTTTCATGAACATTGCTGAAAGCAAGGGAGTCTGACGGGATGCCATTATACAGTGGAAGTTGGTTAAACCGAAATCAAAGGCATTGGCCAGATCAGTTCAGATTAACTGTATTTCAGCTTTAAAAGGAGTGCCTGTTCTAGAATAGCAGCAAGACAGACTGTCATAAAAGTAGTGCTTTTTACCAGAAAGGCTTTGTTATAGTCATGCTTGTGCAGGATTGGAATCAGGATCGGACAATTTCGGAATTAATTCTGGTTTTGCCAGAATAAAATTGGATTCAATTCCATCTTTTATTGTGGAATTGGAATTAGGATGGAATCCAAAAGTCATATCAGATTGGAGTTAGGATTAGATCCGTTTTCAAATCTTACCGATCTGCCTTCTGATCCAGGCAGCACGATTTTGATGGTAAAACATGCCGTTTGGGACCACCCACGTGTACCAATCAGCCGATTTCGTACTTAGCTTGACCAGACTCACTGCATGTAGACTCTTGAGCCCAATCGATCTTAGAGTATCATTTCACTGGCCAATGACGCAATAAATTAAAGGCATGAAGTAATGACTGCAGACTCACAGGTAGACTAGACCAGGTTCATCTGTCCGTATTTTTCTCACATTCATGCACGAAATGAAGGACAGACACTTAGGTGCCTTCCACATTTGCCATTCTTGAATTGTGGGAGGAGCCTATTTGGTTCTGATATTTGACTTGCCTTCCTAGGCAGATCCATGTGACATCTTAAGGTGTTGTGGAGCATGTGAATGCTTGCAGAAAAAAATCTCCAGATTCAGTGATTATGAGTCGTCATAATGTAAGAAAGCAGTCTGTTGGCGATCATCAGCTTTCCTTTCAGGATCAGGTTTGCAAGTAGGCGTAGGCCTCAAGTGCTCAAAGTCTAACTGCTTAGGGTCGCATAAAGAGGCTAGTGTGTGTGAAATGCTTTGGTGGCAATGCTTGAATTAGAACGCCATCATATCAGTGTGCATGAAGCATAAAGAGGATGTTTTCCCCACTGCATTTAGATCAGTGAAATAAAAGTACTTAATGTATTCTTGGTTTTGCAATCTTGTTCTCTAAAACTTTTTAGCTTGTACTCTAATTAGCCCCAAAATACCAGAAATTTAATGCTCTTTTGGCGTCCGTGGGAAAGTTTTTCGATCTTGAGTGGTATTAGTGTTTTCAAATTTCGGGTACTGGGAATCGGATTTTAAAATTAGTCTGCCCCAAGGAATTGGTGTTAGATTTTAATATCAATCTGGACATGGTCTCAGGGGCGAAGGGTCCATATAATCAAATAATCACTGATTACCAGCCGAAAATGCCGTTGGTCGACCTTGGCCTTCGTGGCAAGTTAAACAAGAACACCGCCGATATCCTATTTATTTGCTCTTTGTCAGGCCTATTCTTACTTTGACCTACGTTCAGAACCTGATACCCCTCAAATTTTCTCTGCTCTATTCACTGATTAATAGGGATAAAGAAGAACCTGGACACCCCTACAGCCAAATGTGGAGTGGCCTCACAAAAAAACTCAAAGGCTAGTAAAGAAGGGCTGCTAATCAAGGTCTCCGCTTGATTTGTGGTACTTTCACCTATTGCGGTTTAATGTGACGCGAAACAAAAACAACATATTGGTAAAACGAGACACTATTCTAGATAGACTATAGCATTTAGTGAAATTCATTATTATCAAGGGCCTCTTTATTCGACAATAATTAACACTGTTGCTGACAAGTGACATGCCTTCAGTCACAAGTTTACGACCACTTTTATTTTTCGCTCAGTTTAGAAATGAATCCACACTTACAGAAAGCCATATGAACAGTCTCACCACACACATCTCCATTCACAAGCCCAGTGCTAGTGTTGCCACATTGCCTATTTTATAGTGCAATGTAGCTGATTCCCAATATCTTTGGTTGGGGAAAGCACCTTGGGGTAGATTTACTTTTTTTATGAAGGCGTTGTCTGACTTGATGAAACATACAAACAAACTTATTAAATGAACATAAATTCTTCTTGGGAAATAACTTGAATGACAAAACGTCTTGGAAAAGTAATTCAGTTGGCCCCCCCTGTTCTCAAAACCGGCAAGGTTTGACGATGGCAATACTTACATAGGCCCACCCATTTGCAAATAGGTGGGCACGGCTTCATGGTGTGGACTGGGCCTGAAAATTATGTTTTCAATAAACTTAGTATTTTCTTGTTTTAGGTCTGGATATTTTTACTAGAGGTGGAAACGGGGGAGGGGGAGGGAGTCGCTGAGCATAGAGGTTTGCAACCAAAGGTCATTCTTTTTAAAGCTTGACAGATTGTCACTCCCCTACGGTCTGGATGGGTTTTTCCTGCAAGGTCGTGTTCCCAATGTTTTGTTTATTAGCCTAGGCCTGCCTTTTCAGCCAACCTGTTTCTAACTATTCAAACTTTTGTTGTAGCTTTTCAGGATTTGTGATGATGCCTACAGATTTTTTTAAGTCCATACTCTGTGTTACAGTATCATACTGTCAACATCAAATGTGACTCTACGAACGGATATTAATAGCACTTTCGACTAATACCGCATACATTCGACTAATACCGCATACATGACTGTAAGTGACAATCATGTTCAACTATGATTACCCTGTTGAGAAAGTCAGCCTTCGCCCCTGCATGGTCTTGGTTTTAGATCTGAATACCATTCTTACAGGAATTAGCACAACCCTGTTTATCTTACTATATTCATAAATATTGCAGAGCCACATTCATCTTGAATGAATTATCGAGTCTGTTTGTGATCTTTAGTTTAGTAAGATTTTAAATCACTTCATGTTGTGCAGTAAATATTAAGGAGCTGTTGTAATGGGATTGTATTCTTGGTTTTGATTTACAATAGTCACTTCATCCCACTTCAGTAAATTATGCACATAGCCATTAAGTCTATTAATCTACAGAATATTATTTTATAAGTATTGGGTGGCATTGCATATTTTATAGTAATATATGTCAGTAAAATGTTGTCATGTATTTAAGACAGTAGGCATGTTTGTTATAGAGCTGTATGTTTGAACTTGTAATGATGTCATGTTACCTCCTTGAGTCTTGAAAAGTTCACCGGAATGAATTGGAACGGAATTAATTCCATCTGTCAAGGAATTGAATTTCAATTCCACATTTTGAATTGGAATTGGGATTTAATGCCAAATTTTAGGAAGGATAGGAATTGGAATTACATTTCATTCTGGTGGAATTTGCACAAGCCTGGTTATAGTAGAGGATTGTGGCTTTGTACACGGCAATGTATTTAATTCAAGTTGAACCTGAAACTCCCAGCAAATTTTGTAGGCAATTAGGATTAAGGAAGAAAAAGTGATCTTGGGATAGTCCATAGACACTGTCATTATATTTGTCTAGAATCTCTCTCATGTGTGCTTTCTCTGCTTTCTAGCCAATAATCTTGAACCAAACTCTAGGTGGGAGTTTCTTGGAATATTGCCAATGAAGGATGTCAAACAATCAGATGTATGGTGCCAGTGTCACACTAGCACTGTTTTCTTCTGACCGTATCAATTTTTCACTCTTGTTGTGCCGCGTGTGGGGGGCAGACTGAAACACCATGATGAAAAGGTGGTGGGGGAGGAAGTGAGACAGAGAGAGAAAACAGGTTTGTTATTTAGGAACTGAGCCTACACCTCCAAACAATCTCTCTTGGGTTTAAAAGCACAATTTCTTCAGAAGCTGGAAAGAGCTGGAGACAAATCTAAAATCTCCTTCAAAAAAGTCAACCTCTCCCCAGCCCTAATTCCATCAAGGAGATATGCCCTCCCAACTCATATGACCTGGAAAAAATCGTGCTGTTTGTGAAGTTTTGGTATTTATCTTACACCCCATCAAGATGATTACAACACTTATGGAGGAAGTACATTTTGGAACAGCTTTGTCATTGGAATGTAGTCTTGATTAGAGTGCAATAGTTCTGGTGCTTATTGTTCCCCACCATATCCTAATTCTCATCTTAATTCTAAGGTCTTTTTTCAAGGACTTTGGCCTCTAAACAGCCTAGTAACTAGTGATTGCTTTTAATATGACGATCATTCCCTCTTAGGTATTAGAACTGTGAAGAAGCATATTAAAATTTGACTCTAGCTTTTAAACTTGTCACCTTTTGTTTGATTACATTGCAGGTAGACCATGGCCCATCATTTTAGGAGGCGGTGTCGGCACAGGAATGGGAATTTCTGACTGCAACTATGAGTTCAAGGGAACGGGGTCACGTCCAGAAGTATGATAAAAATATAGTTTACTTGAGTGTTTTGTAGATGATAATGTTAGGAGAACAGGGAAGATTGGTTAAGGCAGATGAGAAGGGTGTTGCTGAATACAGTCGAGTCCATGTATGTCGAAATCGGATACCTCCAAATTCTTATTAGTCAAAAGAAAAAGAAATAACTTTTTTTTTCCATCTTTGCATCTATTAACCATTTACCCCCTAAGCCACCTGCCCAAGACGAATTCCCAATCCCTAAGAGAAGGGAGATAACTCTTATAAAAATATGACTTTTTAAAAAAAAATTCATTTAAAAAAATCTAATCCGGCACAGGTTGCACCCATTCAGTCTCATACATGTTTCCATCATAAAGCTTCACGATAGAGTGTAAAGCATCCTCCATCACCTCAAAAAAAGCCGGAAAATCTATGACAACTTCAAAAAATCACAGAGAAGCAACCACTCGCCCGATTTTCTCCACACAAACACTGGAAGGAAGTTCGTTTTCCGCGGCTTCCGGTTCCATAATTTTTATTTCCGTTTGGCGACATTCAGAACGTGCAATGCCGTCCGTAACGAAACAAATCTAAAACGGCGACTGTAGGGGTTTACCAATAGCGGCGACCCGCGGCAACTGTAGGGGGTAAATGGTTAATTGCCTTTGCATAACAAGAAGTAATTAACGCCTGTTTCTGATTACTCCAACTGCCCAGCGTTGTCACAGAGGCAAAATCACTTCCGGCATCCTCCCCGCATGGTGCCAAACAGCGCCGACGGCTTGAAAAACAAACGAGACGGTACCGCTGATAGAGAGGGGCAATAAAACTAACCGCAGTACAGGCGTGTGTAGGGGACGTTTAGGGCGTGTGTATTACACCACCACTGATAAGAGAATGCATGTGGGCTCGAAAAACCGATCGATAATCAAGCATCTCGACAGCAGTGTGTACATAAACGCATCTGGCCCAATGCACTGTGGTGGTATACAGGTATACGTATAAACAAGAGGCTGCCCTTGTGACCTCCCCGGTGTTCTCGCTCGCGTAGAGTTGATAACTTGAATTTGTCCTCTAAATGATGGCTTCCTCTAATCCCGTGAAGAGAAACCTCAAGACTCTTTCCATTGAGTCGAAGATTAACAAAACATGCTTCAGGAAATTGACAGAGGTGCGATGTCGAAGAAAGCCATAACTGAGAAGCATGGCATTCCCGCTAGCAGTAGCACGCTTTCTACGATCTTGAAAAACCGGGAACAAGTGGAAAAAGCGGCGGCCTCCTCATCTATTGATCTAAAAAGGCGGATTCGACTCAGCAAAGCTGAAGATGTTGATGAAGGCCTTATCATTTGGTTTTGACAAGCCACAATCAAACGAGTGGACTTGCATTACACTAGTTAAGGGGAACCCTACTCAAAGCATTTCTTATAATGGTAAATAATCTTATTTAAAATACAGTGGAACCCACTTAAGCGGGACGGCTCCGTTCCCAACGAATCGCCCCCCTTAAGCGGGCGTCCCGCTTAGGCGGACTATCCATTATAACGTGATTTCTTAGCTAGTTTGTGCGTTTCTTTCAAGTTAAGGGATATCATTACTTGTTGATAGTGAGGTGTGAGAACGGAGTCAGATTTAAATTGTATCTGTACTGTTTAAAATATACTTATTGCACTGTCACTGCATTTTCAGTAGACTTGCAGAGCATATTATTGGAGTTTTGTTTGGCTTCAAAGAAGCACCTAGGCCTTCTCACCACTCTCCTTTGAAAATTTTTAAAAAAAAAATTCTTTTAAAGACCGGGACATGTCTACATAGAGGGAAAGAAATAATACATGTTAAAATAAAACGAGAGAATATGAAAGGTCTAACATCTCTGAAGTCGAGATGTTCGCTGTCCCCCATTCAAGTGATCAAAAATAATTTGGGATGAAATTTACATGATCGTAGACACCAGCAAAGATAAGCGTTACACTTCTCGCTCCACATCTGGTCAGAGCGCGACGCGAGGGGCGTGTGTCGAAAAGCCTTTACACAACACGAATGATGGTCATGCCTTTGTCAATGACACCTTGACTGTGCAATAGCGCAGGTAAGGCTCGTAAGTGTCGATCACTGCCTAAGCTGAAGAAAGGATAAAGTGTGGCTGACAGGGGGCGGGGCTTACTTAATCTTGATTCGTTAATGCTTGCGCGGGTTAAATGACCAGCGGCTAGAATATCCGCTCTGATTCGTCCATGCGTGCGCAGAAGGGTCAACTGCCTGACAGAAGGCTATGGGGAGGTAGTGTCAATCACTTCTCACGTAACGCAAAGGGGGGTAATCAGGGCTGTCGGTACAAGCTTCTTTGTAGGTCTCAGGTTTTCAGCTGATGGACAAAGGAAAACAAGCTCTAAGACACCGTACGATAGCAGTGACAATTTGCAGCATTCCTGTCAATAACAGCGTGTATATTACGGAAATCTGGCTTCAAGTCGTCTCGCTTAAGCAGGTTGTCGTCCTGCTCACATGTATACATTTAAATAGCAAAAATTCCGTTCCCCAGGCATTCGTCTCACTTAAGCGGGCGTCCCGCTCACGCCTGTCCCGCTTAAGCGGGTTCCACTGTACTTCCCCAATATACATTCATTAGTTACCTCCTCTGTTGAATTGCCCTCGTGACCTCCCCAGGGTGCTCGCTCACTCGCATTCGGTTTACTCGCCTATGAAATCGTGAGTCGAATTCCGATTGCTCGAACTCATTGGGGTGGTCCCAGCGAATTGGAGTTAAGTGGACTCGACTGTACAAAAATTATCATCATTTTCACAAGAGTGCTAAGGAAGAGTAAGTCTGTCATTAAGCTGTCGAAATACCAACATAGCCTGTCCTTGGCAACGCTAAATTTTCAGGAAATTTTTCATCTGTTTTGCAAGGGCCATTCTGTTTTGGTATAGTTTCTGATTCAGAGAAAACATCTGTCTATCATCTGAAAATCATATTCTGACTCGTGAGGTGTGTCAGAAGGTATACAACTTTTTTACTTTTCATATGATCACATTTTATAATGCACACTTTCCTTGATGGTTTCTCTAACCAGAAATATTTTGGGTTTCTCTCGTAACAAAACACCTCTTCAATAGCATCTTTTGAGCTGTTGCTCTACATATATTATATTTGCTTGCGGTCCATATATCGTTATACTGTATGTATTTAGGAAGCACTTTGTTGAAGAACACTTTGTCTCTTTGTACCTAGCCATCTGTCTGTTTTTTTGTCAAGAGTCATGTGTAAGGCTTCATGTATTTCCTCACTTTGGATATGTTGACAATTTGCCTGCCTAATTTCAGTGGAAAACAAGTAGACTCGCTTCATTCTTCACCAATTCCTCTGAGGATGATAGCAAGAACGCGCAGGGTGTGGTCCGTAATCTGCATGATCAGAAGTCAGGTGGGGAAAGGTCATCAAAGTCTAAGAGCCCCTTTTGTAAACAACCACCTGCAAATGAGGAGAAGCCTTGTGGAAAGTCTGTCCTTTGCAAACCTAAGTCCTTTAACAAGGAGGAAAATAAGAAGTCCTCTAACAAAGAGGAAATTAAGGAGGAGAAACACTGTGGAAAGACTGCTTTTTGTAAACCAAAGCCAACCAAGGATGACAGAAAAGGATTTCCAAGCTGCAAGAAAGCAAATGAAGAGCCAGCTTGTGAAGGCAGTGATTACAAAGAGAAATAGGATTCGCCGCAATCTGTGTGCCATTTCAGGGTGAATCAGCGAGTTTCGTATTTGCAGCTTAATTGGTCATTTGGAGAGTTTGGGTTTTCATGATCCGTTGATTTGCGATGTTATTATATTTCTTTTTAGCTGTATTATGTGTTGGATTGTTTTGGGAGTGGGCATGTCTCCAAGGATACTCTGGCAATGCCAAAGTGCGGAGCAAGAGAGCAAGAGAAAACTACACCAAGTTGTGCACACCTCTTCAACAGTTCGTCAGGTTTTTAATTAAGATGAACTAGAGGGATGTCTGTGGCATTTTCTTCTAGTTGGCTTTGGATTTGAAGGACATCATGGTGTTTATCTTGTAGCACTGTTTGCATGTGAAATTAAGATGGAGGATCCTAACCAGCTCATAAGAGTTGCAGGCTTCACGGATCATGCACATTGATATTTTTACAAATATAGCTTAGTCACCAATTTCTAGGCTGTCTGGAATCTGGAGGCTTGCCACCTTACAAACATTTTACTCACTGGAAACTATCTGTTTAACTGGGAACCTAGAATACAACCATGTCTTGATGTCCAAATCTTATTCTTTATTATTGATATCGGATTCTGCTTGCAAAGCAGTACATTCTTGACATTGACATTTTTAAAGCCCTACTTTTTTCTCTGTATTCCAGGTAACATGATATTGTCAGTGCTGGTTCTGTTTTTCACAATGTAGTCTTTGTGTCAGCAGACTGTGCACATTATCCTCTCGTCCTTGTCCCCTCATATCCCCCTAGAGTATTGTTATGAGTATCTTGCTTAAAATGAGACCTTGTTAAAGTGGCAAAACTCACCTGATCCTGATCTCATTGTATCCAGGGTCCACTCTTTCCACATGGCAGAGATGCTACACACATGGAAAAGCACTTCAGAATTGACCCTCTATGCCAAGTGTGAAGAAAGCATGAATTTTTGAGAAATATAGTTTCAGCATTTCTAATGATGCATCTAATGATGAGGCATTTCTTCATGGAAGAGGCGGCCTGTATTTTTGCATATTTTGTGCATAAGAGGAAGAAGACACTAAGTCATTGCTGTTTTAAGGAAAACTGAGGTCATTGGAGCTGCTTTTGAGAAAGTCATGGAGGCTGCACACCAAGCCATGATTGGGAGCAGAGCTTTTTCTCTTTTATTGGACAGATCTTTAAGTTTTCCTCGCTCACTGGATTACATTATGCAGTCCAATTTTCATGTTTCCAGTTCATGTTATTTCTTTTTCAAAATATTAAACATGTATTTGAAGTTTTCATCACATTATACTTCTGGGGTTGTAGAAGAAGAAGAAAATTACTAAGTCTTAGATACAAAAAAGTTTTTATAAAGAATCTTTGGGGGCGTTTGGATTCAACTTACTGGTTACATTTATTAAATATCCATTTGATTTGGTGGTGAATTGTACTGCAGTTATTGCGTTCATGTTGCAGAGATCTCAAAGTTATCTCAGTTGGATGAATAGTCAGTGAGTGAAATACTGTAGCTTCCAGATATAGCACTTTGCAAATTAATCAAGTTGCCACCTTACTAAGGTGAAATTTGGCCATTGCTGAATTTCTAAATTGCTTCATGAAAACAAGAAAATCTTGAAGACTTTCCAAAGCATTCTCACAGTGCTACTTTTCAGTTCTTCAGCATCCTTCTTTAAGGCAAAGTTAAGCACCTGAAGTTTTCATTATTTTGTAGACAATTAGCTGGGAAATTCCAACAGCTGTCACTAATGTAACCTGACTAAACCCTATTTCCGATGAGGAACAATGATTTGACTTCTTGTTTCAACAGAAACATCCATCTAGAAGGTTCCTCTTAAAATTTGTATAGCTGCAGTTGGAAATAAACTGATTTGCTACCAAGGAATTTGCTGTGCGATTATAGTTTTGTGATGACTGCCTGTTTCATCACAATTCATCTCAGAATTCACCCGAATATGGTAACGTGGACAGGATTACTTTATTTGTGCACTACTGTACACATCCAAGATGGTTATATCATGTTGTGCACTGAATAGGTTTCCAGATGTTTGAAGCTCAGTCTCTTTCTCTTTTGGGTGCAATACAGCATTATAAAATCTATCCTGTTGACTGTTTACCCTTGACAATGCTTGAAGGTGGTCATAAAAGACACATGACAGTGTCTTGTGCTTACTCAGTGTCAGTATTTCTACACATCTGTATTGTATGTAGATTTTTATTCTACACATCTGTATTGTATGTAGATTTTATAAATAGATATAGAAATAGAGGAAATGCAAAATTGCCGTTGAAAAGCAAATAATTGATTTTCTGAAATAATTATTGTTAAGGGGGGGAGCTGGCCCTGAGGATGATTTTTGTTCCTTTTAACCCTCATAATTGAACTCAGCATGTCGAAATTGGTACTGTATAAAGCAGTAAAAAAAAAATCACTTTGTGCCATGGTTGCCATGGCAACGCCGCCATATTGGATTCTACATATAAAAATGACATGCAATTTCAAAGTAGATACGCTTCCCAAATTTTATCAGACTTGTATATAAAGTGGTACATGTATTCTTCAGCATAATATCTCAAATCATACAGTAGTTTTTTTACTGTATCGGGTGTAGTTTTTCCATGAATAAGAATTGACTTCAGCATGTAGCCAATTTTTATTATCTCCACTTTTTTTGCTATAAAAAGTTGTGTTTTCTTTTCTTTCAAAACGGCTATGTGTACACCAAAAAGCTAGTGTATGATTTTTTGTTATCCATCAAACACGATACATGGCAAATTTGGCACAAATCCATCCACAAATAAAAAAACCAAATAGTTCACAAATAACCATCGAAAAGTAACATTTGAGAAAAACGCATTTGAAAGCTGTACATTTCATGAAAAAAGTCTGTCGTTATTATTTTCAAATGCATTTTATGAGCATAAATTGGGTTTTTTTTAGCATTCAACCATCATTTACCTGTGTTCAGCAGAGGTAAGATGAGCCAAAAATAGCAAAACCTCGATTTCGGTGACTCCAAAATGTCATTCCCAGGACCCGCTCCCCCCCCTTAAGTGAGATGTAAGATTTTATCAATATTTATGTAGTCTCATTATCTGGGTAAAAGTTCATACTAACCTATGTGATGAGATAAATGATATAATAATCTCATTTCCTCTTTTTTTTTTTTTAGGTACCTCCATCAGTGAAGGCAGAAACATCATGACTTGCCATCTTGATCTGCAGCTGTGGATTTTTGTGCTGTGTGGGGCAGCAGTAAGATTAAAACACAGTACATCCAATGAATATATGTAGATATCATCTAGGATGTAGGAGCTGAACACAGCAATATGGTTTGCTGTTGGGATTGTAATATTATATTGTTTTCATCAGTTACCCACAGGTGTCAGTGTAAATCAGTTTTATGACAAAGAAACGTCTAACATCTCCCAAAACTATAACTATTTTGTTAAAAAAGCAGTTGAAAAGGACTGGAAAATTTAGTAAGAACACAAAATGGATTATTTTTATAGGTGCCTGCTGTCTCTGTGATGTTTGTGTATCTTTATTGTGTGGATGTCAGCGTGTGCATGATTGTGCCATGTAATACGAATAATACGTAAAACAAGACCATAATATTGAACAATCCACATACTGTAGATGTGAGAATAGTTTAGGTCAACTTATCGAAGTTTGTTTGCAAGTAGACCCATGTAATTGAGTACAGTCCATGATTGTATGAAGGTTGCTGTGTGGGAGAAGAGTGGTGTTGCATTGATTCATTTGTTAATTATCTTTGTAAAAATAATCTGCAAAATGCACTGGAATAAACTTGAACTCTTCAGTTCTTCATTGTTACATTAGTTCGCGCAGTTCATTGTTTATAGCTTCAAGTCATGTGTGCTTTGCATTTATGTTTCTGTGAGTGAAACTGTAAGATGAGGCATGTTCCACTTTTGTAAATTTTCATATTACCCAAACCCATGACATTTTGCCTACAGTCAGTGTTCGTGAGGAAATTGAATATATGTAAAGACCACTGAATAACACTGTCACAATGGAGTTACACTCTGGTTATTCATCTAATCATAAACAGGATTATGAAGGTTGCTTGTATGACTTCTTTTCGGTGGAACAGTGTAGCAGACATAAATTATTTCCCTTGGTCTTTTTAAAATATGAAAATGTGAAAAAATAAATGGTGCTTTTTTGAAGTTGATATGGATAAAACTAAAAGGTTAAGTTAGCCTCTTACACTAATTCGAGTTTGTAAACAGGAAATACTTCGCTGATTGCACAAAAATCCTTTTTTTTCCCCCTCCCTCAAAAGTTTCTGAATGGAGTTAGAATATCTCATGATTACTTTTAACAATGTGTTTAAAATATAGGATCCTTGTGATATTGATTGGTTATTAAATTAAGGTGAAAATTTCTCTACTTTGAATGTTAAAAATCCATCTGGTCTCGCTTTTTCAGGAACATTATGCATCATTTCTTTCTGATGATTAGAATGAATTTATCTTAATCTAGGAATAACAGTGCCGCAAGCTGGAAATTAGTGAAAATCATGAATTTGTTATTTGATTCTCCTTTTTAACCAGAACTTTTCCTCTCACTTTAATTAAAACAAAAATCTCTCCATGTGAATCATTTTCTGTGTGATTATTGGCTGTGGTTTCTATCTCAAATTTTTTTACCCCCACACGACCAGGCAAGACAAAAAATATGCACAAATATAGATACAACATCTTAGTTTCAGCACATGTGAATTTTAATGTACTGAGCCTAAATAGGGCACATGAGGCAAATGAACTAAAATAGCACAATGAAATTTGAGGATGTGTTGAAGTCAACACTCATACTGTAATTCATTCATGAAACTTCAGACATTTCCACTTATCCACAACTCACACTCCACAATGCTGAACTTTCTATCCAATCCGCACATCCCTGGCATAATGTGAAATTATTAAGTTCACTGTTCAAAATGCAGAAAAACTATGAGGTTAAAAGCATTTAAACAGCACCTTAACATGCACCAAAGCCAGGATACACATGCATCCATTTGATCCATGTCAAAAACATCCATTCAGCATTTCCACAGACCATCACTAGTACTGAAAACTCCTCTTTGTCTTTATGTCATCCAAAATCTGTTGGAGCTCATCATCCTCAAATCGGCCTTCCAAACTGATGATAGCAAAATCAAAGAGTAAATTTTAATAAGTGCACATACACATATAATGAAGAGGTACATGTATTCATCTGTGTGATCAACCTAGGCATGAATCATCATTAATTCTTCCACCACCTTTAATTGCACTTTATGATGACCCACTTTTGCCGGTGGACTACTGCTATGTTGATTTCATCCTTCTGGTCTTGTTCAACTTCTATTCTACATATCGTTGCTGGTACGACATAGGGGCGCATCGGGCAAAACCTAGTTTTGAGCTACAGCGCTTTGAAAATTTGGGAGTCTTAAAATTCTGGTAGCTCACTTATTTCTGGCTCGATCCGAATAGTTTTTGCTGTTGTGGTGTCTGTGGCAGCTTAACAACTATTATACTGCTATCTTGTTTTTGTGATTTTATTAGTATATACGCCTGTAGATAGGATGCGCCCCTATGCCATACCATGTTCTGACATGAATGTCCCGATGCGCCCCTATGACATGCCACGAATGGGCTCTATTCGCAGGTTACGCCCATACGCAGTGGAAAGAATAACAGTAAAATACGGACAGAATGTATTCTGAATTCAACTTACAATACACAACCAACCTCGAAAGCAAGAAAAAGGAAAAGAACACAGATTTTGCATTTGAAGCATATGGGAAAGGTCGGAACATGAAGTTTACAAGAATAAACCAATTTTAAAAACAGAATCTGCATGCCATTATAATAACGGTGTGACAGTAATTTAAGAACTAATTATTAAAATGCGATGATAACTAAGGTGATAACAAGTAAGATGACATGAAAATAAATAAATATGACATACTGACACAATGACAATGACAACAAATCACAATTGATGGTGATATTGACGATGAATGCAGTGATGATTACATTAGTTATTACACGTTTCTTATAAAACGCTGGTCTGTAAAAAGACATAGAGATGCAGTTTTAATGAAGAACACAACAACAAGACAATGTAATCGATGATATTAACAGATATATAGCGCTTCTGTGAAAAGGCCATACTGGTTCCTGACACAATATTAGTAGTACAACAAGTGAAATAAAACTGACAATAATGCTTTGTGTGGCGAAAGTCATGAAGATTACGAGGATGGTGCTTATGATCGTATATCTTGCTAATCCTTTGAACTGGAAAGCGGCAATAATGATACAAACTTAAAAGAATAATATAAAATACAGCAGTACCGACAAGGACGAGTCTGGTGATCCTGATGATGACACAGGGGTTATGATAAATATACAAAAAAAGCGATGGTTGTCATTGCAAATCCATTGCATTGAAGAGTGCAATAGTGAATACTTTAAATGATAAAACGTAATCATAAATTTATGATACAGACAACGATGCTAACTTCAATGCTGAAGATGGTAATGGTGGTGATGATGATGATGACGATGATGGATGATGATAATAGCCTGTATTGTAAATGTGTTGCTCTGTAAAGTGGCAACAATAGTTAAGACATTAAAGATTTTAAGACATGAAATGATAACAGAGTTATAACAGTAGGTAGGACAGGTGAAAATTTCAAATTGATTACACACATTAAAGACTCACAATTTCNTATGATCTGGATTGCTTATAACTGGGGTAGGTCCATTCCTCCAATAAAATTGGTGTGACCTCGGGTTTCCTTCCCTGCGGCAAGGTAATTGTGCCGAACGATTCCTGCAGGTGGGAGGTCCTGAATTCGATTTTATCCAGAGTGTTCTTTCTGATCTTTATTTGCATGAAATCGGGCCAGGATATTGGCAGATCCTCATCTGATTTTCTAATCGGCAAAACCCCAGATGCACCAGAAGTGGCCTTCCAGTCTATGATATCATTAGTGTGAATTTCATTCACAATATTATGGTTTCTTGCGTGCTGCAGAATTAATTATGCTGACCAGTTCAGAGGGCACCAAAATACTTTCAATTCTCTTATAAGCAGCTTCCACAACAGAATGCATTGAATCTCTCTCACTTTGACCACATCTTCAGGACTCAAGTTAGCAAAGCTGTCTGTATCATGCATTTATGATTACGTTTATCATTAAAAGTACTCTTCAATGCAATGGATTTGCAATGAAAACCAATGCCTTTTATGCATATTTATCATAACCTCTATGTCATCATCAGGATCAGCATACTCATCGTCTGTACTGCTGTATTATATATTATTCTTTTAAGTTTGTATCATTATTGCCGCTTCCCAGTTCAAAGGATTAGCAAGAGATACAATCATAATCACCATCCTCATAATCTTCATTATGACTTTCGCCACACAAAGCATTATTGTCGGTTTTATTTCACTTGTTGTCTTTGGGACGCTTTTTGTTCAGGCAGATGCTGGGGATTGTCTGGTGCTGCCTGGTGTACAATGGGTGACTCAGAGACTAAAATAATTACATCTGACGGTGGTTCAGTCTATAACCTCTGTATAACCTCTGGTACGATATTGCTGACAGACATGATGCTGGCATTGAGAAGTTCATTCGCCGTTGACGTGATGGAAATGTCTAAATCACTGATGAGTGAAACCTCCAGTAAATCTTCGGGAGTATTCTCGGTTTGTTGGTTGTCAGGTTTCACCAAAAGTTTTAGATGGTGCATTTAAAGCTTGGCTAGCATTCTCTTCGTCTACTTTGTGTACTTTCATTAACAACAGATTTGGCTAACTCTACCATGCACCTTCTTCTACTGAAATTTCGGTAGTCCATGTTTAAGGCTCGGAGGAGTAACTGAGACAGCATAACACCAGAACATTTCCGAGTTTATATAGCAGCTCCTTTGTCTTCACTCGCCAAAGTGTCCCAGTGCTCTTGATCTCAAAGTAATTATCATGACAATTAAATACGGTCATCAGGATGGGGATTGCAATATTCAAATTAACAACACAGTTGCCAGTTTTCAACACTAATCCGATTTCATACATGTACCGGATTTTTTTTTTTGGCGTCGGTAATACAGTTGGCAACAATAACAATAATTTATTTAGCTCAAGCACCAATATGATATTAAATGTTCTCACGCTCCTGTTCTCACACTCACATTCATACAATGGCATGGGACTTTAAAGTTATCTGCTCCTTTTGAAGTTCATGTACGGTTAGCTAATCCGACTTCACAAGCAGGCTGCTATCCCCGCTTGTGCGAAGAAAACAATAGGCAAGAGCCAACAAAGACACCCTCTCCCCAGCGCAGCTGGATTAATCGAAGATAAACGGCTGTATGACGCCTCGAGCCAGGTGTACAACTTGGTATAGCATAAGGGCGCATCAGACTTGCGCCCCTATGCCATACCACAAGATGACGGGAGGACAGGATACGTCCTTTACATAATTGCTGTAACTATAAAACTACTTTTTTTTTTGCAAAACCATTTATACACAATAAAGATCTCACAATTTACATCACAAAGATGTAAAAACCCATATTTTGGTCGATGCGCCCCTATGCCATATCAGCGACGATATATTTATTAGTAATTTTGTCACTCTAAACTTACTGAATGTCACTGTTTACAAAACACATTCTACATCATACTGCCAATCTGCCAAAGTGATTAGTTTGAGTTCACAATCTGCTTTTAATTCAGTATCCCTTATAATGTAATCTACTGGCAATGCAAATGAAGATTGAACTGAATATAAATAGGATTTTTTTGCACAAACACTTTGTGTATCACAGTTGCAATGTTATGTCCAATTGTACTTTCCCTTTTGTAACTATTGTAACAATGTTGCAAAAATATGACCATCTTACTCCATGATTTACATCATAAGAGGGATCTTTTGGACTAAACAGGTAGTTAACCTGCTAATGTTGTGGAACAAGAAGTGTGCAAACATCACAGTATCACCACTGTCATTTAGCAGACTGCCCACTTCAGATGCCCACTTCAAAGGTGATTTGTGGAGGTTCAAAATTTAATACAAATAAAGAAAAGGCACACAGCCATTGGCTAAAACTAAAGCGCTAAATATGTTTACCTAACTCAAATGCTCATGAAGCAATTTACCACTTCTGACAATATCATCTTGATGCCTTCTATTACAGACCAGAACATGAAAGATTTCTTTGAATTAAACATCGTAATATCATCACTGTCATTTAACAGATGGTCCATCAGAAACAGACAATTTGCAAAGGTTTACTGTTTAATGCGAGGTGCATATACTGTAAAGATGCATACAGCCAACAGCTAAACTTATGGTAACAGTTTTGCCTGATTAAATGTTTGTGATAAGCAATCTGCCACTTCCAATACACGTCAGCATGGGTCATAATTCCCTTTGTTGTCATATTGCTTGTCTCACATTTACACTTTGTGGAACAGGACACTTTTTTAAAAAAAATATTTGCTGAAAAAATCAGTGTAAATGGAAAAGATGTTTAATTACAATGGAACGCAAATAATGCGCACACCCATGGACTGACCCAAAACTGTGCTTATTAACAGATGTATATTTCAACCATACACCTTTACCCTACGAGGATGGACACAAAACAGGAACTAACCCAACCATGACCAGCAGCAGAACAACAGCATAACTGCACCCAGAAGATAAAATTTAAAAGCTGCTGTCCTCCTTTTCTTTGCCACTGACATCAAATGCAGCTCCTTCCATCCTCCCATACATATTATCCATGCTTCAACAAGATAAGGTTCACTTTTTAATTTTTTTTTCTATTCCACCTTATTTTCCTTCTCCTTTCTTTCCCTTATCCATTCACTTCCTCTCTTTCTCATTGCTTCTGAAAACTGCTTGCCCTTAAAAGCTAGCCCCCGCCCCTTCTTCCCCTATAACTCTACTTACAATGGCAACAATGAGGAACTGGATCTAAGATACAATCTTGATCAGATGTGATCTATTGAGTGATGAGCCTATTCATAAAAACCGACTCGGTTTGATAGTTTTATACATCTATGTTGACCTCATGTGGACATCATAGTGCTTCACTGGCCAGGCGCTAAGTTCATAAGAAAGGGCAAGGGGGAAAAGAACAGAAGATTCTGACACACAATGACAGCACATGGTGGCAAACAGGGAGGGGGAATGACCAGCTAGGCTAAATGAGTAAAATCATATCTTAGTGAAAGCTTAGTGTGCTTTGCAAAATGGCGGTACTGTCCTGTTTACTCCAGTCACTGTGCCCTTTGATAGTTGTGCCCACTATGTAGTTTACAATCTAGACCTATTGGTTGGATGTGCAGTGACGAAATGAACACATGTATAACATCTTAATAAGATCAACAGGATAAACAAACCATACTTATTAAACTTATTAAGCGTCTGTACTTATAAGCGTGAATGTAAGAGTCAAAAATAATTATTAGGCACAAACAGAAGAAAAACCGGGAACAAATACATTGTATTTGTACTCAATCCATATTTATATATATATATATATATGTATATACAGTGAAACTCGGATATAACGAGGTCGCCGGGACCGACCGTCGGTGCTCATTAGAACCGATGGCACGTTACACGCATGGTCCACTGAAAACCATGTAAAAACTGTCAGCAGTGTCAGGGAGACCCATATACTAGATCTAAGATGGCTACACTGCTCGCTGCGAGTAGAGCGGAAGCGCCTTGTCTACCCAGGGGTCACCCAGGTAAACATGCCAGCATGCCACAAACCTGGGGGCCCCGCGGCGTGGCCTGGTACCGCCATGTTTCAATAGTGGCAGGAGTGTCGCTGTCCTTTAAAAATGTTGAAAGTGTGCTTGTTGTGATGCCGTTTTCCGACAAATTTCTGCCTTGCTCTTCTGCTTTCTCTCGACTTCTTCGATTATTTTTAGTTTTGTTTCGAAGGACATTTTCTATTCCTCGATTCCATCATTGACAGGTGTAAACAANAAAAATATGACGTACCATGTACGTCCTACTGGTCCTGGCTAGCCACTATATATGACGTACCATATACGTCCAAACGGCATCTTGGCACAATTAACAAAGAGCAAAATATGACATACGCTGTACGTCATAATGTCACGAAGGGGTTAAGCGTCTGTACTTATAAGCGTGAATGTAAGAGTCAAAAATAATTATTAGGCACAAACAGAAGAAAAACCGGGAACAAATACATTGTATTTGTACTCAATCCATATTTAGTGAAACTCGGATATAACGAGGTTGCCGGGACCGACCGTCGGTGCTCATTAGAACCGATGGCACGTTACATGCATGGTCCACTGAAAACCATGTAAAAACTGTCAGTAGTGTCAGGGAGACCCATATACTAGATCTAAGATGGCTACACTGCTCGCTGCGGGTAGAGCGGAAGCGCCTTGTCTACCCAGGGGTCACCCAGGTAAACATGCCAGCATGCCACAAACCTGGGGGCCCCGCGGCGTGGCCTGGTACCACCATGTTTTAATAGTGGCAGGAGTGTCGCTGTCCTTTAAAAATGTTGAAAGTGTGCTTGTTGCGATGCCGTTTTGACGACAAATTTCTGCCTTGCTCTTCTGCTTTCTCTCGACTTCTTCGATTATTTTTAGTTTTGTTTAGAAGGACATTTTCTCTTCCTCGATTCCATCATTGACAGGTGTAAACAAAGCAATACAAATGACGAGTCGAGAAACGAATGACTGACCGATCGTAATCACCATTTCTGCAATTGTTATGATTGAAATCAAAATTGCCTAGCGCAATGATTGGTCTAAACAACAGGCTTGGCAATCATTAGCC
Source organism: Ellobium chinense (assembly GCA_033807755.1). Lineage (NCBI taxonomy): Eukaryota > Metazoa > Mollusca > Gastropoda > Ellobiida > Ellobiidae > Ellobium > Ellobium chinense. The sequence goes on along the minus strand of JAWQUT010000613.1, from coordinate 225,661 downwards.
GAGCATATCAATCCCATCTTCCTCCCGTCGCATGGTCACATCTCCACCGCATCCTTCACTACCCCGCTTCTTGGCCTACTGCGCAACTAGTTTGTACCGGTAATCCTACTGGTAAATTACACTATAAGCGAGACAGCGAGACTTGCCTATTGTTGGCAATTGTTACGTAGCCTAAACGTTCGAGTTCCTCGCCGCTGAAAGTTTTATTGCGGATGAAAGGGTTGCGTGGGCTTAATTGCAGGTCGGTTACCTTGTTAGGGCCGCATTTAGCAGATTTTGTTCTCGTTATATGAAAGGCAAGTTTACTATTACAAAGAAGGAAAAAAAACCGGGGATTTTCATTTTGCTCTGTACATGTGAGAACTCGTTTTTATCCGTGCTCGTTATATTCGAGTTTCAATGTATATATTTCTCAAACAGTGTTTAATATCATGGACCATGTAAAACTTGACACCCTGGGCCTGAGTTTTGATCCCTGTGAAGACTTGGCAAGTAACTGACTGAAAGAGCTTGCTGATATCTAAGGTTATTCTGGATTTTTTTCGGTGTGTGTGTTTGATCAGATGTGATTTATCAGTCACTTTTATGAAACAAAGTTTCCTGTGACAAACTTACCAAAACAGCTCCACTGAATTTACTTTACCGGAGTAACAAAATCATGAAACAGTAATGCAGAGCAAAAATGAATTAGCCATACCTGGGTATGAGAGATTTAGCCTCCTCTGCAGTTTCTGGACAGAGGTTTGCCAGTGCAGCTAATTCAAACTTGTGTAACTTTTTCTGCATTAATGAGCTGCAACAGAAAAGAGCAAACAAACAATAAATGGGTGAATAAATCACTCAGATTATTAAAATGGGGGGTTCCAAAGGAATTTTCAAAATGGCAGTTTAGAATTTAAGAAACTCCTTGAGACTTTCAGAGGATGGATAGGGACTAGAAAAAAAAAAATGCAGGTACTTTAACCTAACTCTTTACCCAACACAACAAAGACTTCAAGTTACTAATTCCCAGTGATAGAACTGGATATTGTGGATATCAGTTTCATCAAACCCTATTTTTTTTCAAAAAAAGTCCATTTCTGAATGCACCATTACTCACTTTCAACAAACACAATTTTCACAACAACAAACTATCACATACACGTGGTATACCTTCTGACTGCGGTGATAGTTTCTCTGTTTTTGAACTTGCTAAATCTTTCACAGTAATTCAAGGTTTTCATGAACACTTCTGACTGTTCTTGCTCTTCCTCTGCACTTTCATTCTGTTGTTTCCTGGATGAAATCAATTTGTGAAAGTAGTGAAAAAGTGTGATAAAAAATAACATACTCACAAAACTTATGTCAAGAGGCTATGATGTCCGCCACAAAAAGTACTGTTACCTCTGTAATTCTTCGCAATGCTATTGAATTTTGGCAAGCTATCGCATCAGTTTCACTGTTCTAGTATTTCAGAAAATATCGAAGTTAATGCTTATAATCAGTTATGATAAATATTTAGCTTGCAATACTGATCATAATCTATTCTTTTACCCACCCTGTTCCTGAAAGTTTATTACAGGTTGCAAGAACCTAATTGCTAAAAAATAATTGGACTATCAGAATCAATAGTAGCAGACTATAAAAAGAACAGATTGTGTAAAAATAATCATATAACATGAAACCACACCGCAAAAGTTGTGAAATTCAGTCTTGAATTTGTTAAAAAATAATTGTTGCTGATAGTGATAGTGTCTCCTAATGGCTTCAGCGGATTTCATTGTTTGCGGGTCTGTGATCTGCAAAAGAAGGCCAAAATTTTTCACCACTTTTAATCTAATTTAAAATTCTGAAAAATCTAAATGAAGGACCCCCACTGTAAACAGTATATAATTTGAGCACAGTGAGAGTGATGGCATTAGACCTCCAGACTAACCTTGGCCTTCTCGAAACGTTCTTGTGGTTTGAGGAGATATATTTTTATTAAATGGCTCAAAGAGGCTTTTACAATTTGGCTCCTGCAACCTACATTAACTGAAGTGAATCAATGCTGAAGAGGAGAGTACCACAACAGGCTCTCAAGTCGCCATTATAACTGAAATCATATTTATGCCTTTTCATTATTCAATATCAAAGTACATTATATTTCAACAAAACTGCATGGCTCTCTCTCAGGAGAGGACTGCTCTTGTGCAAACAGTTAATTTAGTCTAAGATTAGCCACTAGATCGATCCTGTCATTACAGAATTCCTACTAGTCTGCATTTACAGATTTATATATTTCCAATTCTTAAAAGCCAGGCGAAAAAAACAACTGAAATATAGTAAGCCCCTAAACTTATTACATAAATCCAGTACTAGAGTGAATTTTTCATTAGACAAGTGGGATCATCTGAAGGTTTGGTGTCAAATTTATCAGTTCCTGGAAATATGGTCTATTACCAGTCATGCCAACTAAAGAACTGCTGTCCTTAAATCTAGAAATGAGCTGATAAACCATTGATTTCTCAAAAAAAAGCGCGAGATGAATTTCTTGTATTTTTGGGACACAATTTAATATTGTGTGGAACGTAATGAAAATGAATTTTAAGTAATTATGGAGTTACCCACCATAATATTAAAGTCACAGAATTAAAAAAAAAAAAAAAGAAAAAGAAAACACAAAATGTTCACTAGCACAATGTTAGAAACTTGGTAGAGAGCATTCAAAGTCATCACAGAATGTGTGATTTTGAAAGGAAACAGGTATGTTACTTACAAAAACAAAGTCATGTTCACATTCACACCAAACGTTATTTAGCATTGACAGCAGTATGTCTGATGTTTGTCCTTTACCATTACTGACTTTCCATATTACAAATACAGACTCACAATTACAGAGCACATGGCTTTTAAATGCAGATTTGTAACACATTGAAAAGGTAGCATTGTTACTGTCTTTTTATTTTTGTAAAGCCATCAAGTGTTGCCTTGCAGTGTTAATTTTTCACACCTCATTACAAGTTAGCTTTGTTTGTGTGAGTCCCTGCATTGCTTGCTTGCAAATATGCTTCCATGCATTGGCCGTCTATTCTGTGCCGTAAAACACCATGCAGTTTAAAATGGCCTATGCCACATATACTTTTATATCTTATTAAAGGAACAGGGATAGCTATCTGCTTCACAGCCTTAAAAATCCGCAATATTTTTTCATAAATTTTCAACCCCTTACACGTTTTCTTCGCCCGAGCGCTTCCGAGATAATGCAGCTTGAAAGTCGGGATTTTCACACCG
>JAWQUT010000613.1:210857-221538 GCA_033807755.1 Ellobium chinense | reverse complement strand
TTAAGGAATCTTTATTCCCAATGGAAATTCTGGCGTGAAAAATTCATTTATCAAATGTCCACCACATGAGATGGTATTCCAAAGTTAAAATAAATTCATCAAGCAGATTTTGAGGAAGTCAACTGAGCCCAATTCCAGATTTACTTGGACACTTGCTTAAAAATGAACAAGGGAAAATGGTAAATGGGCAAGCCCCCTCATGAGCATTTATTTCTCACTGCAAGGAGGATTATAAGCTATTATGACATCCCCTGCAAAGACCCACTACTGCATTTCCCCAAAGCTCTAGTACATAATAACATAGTGTTACACAATCTCATTTTCATATTCTACGAAAGAAATATATATGAAACTCAAACAATGTACACATATACCTGAAATGTTGTAATGGAATGCTTCTTATTATCATACCTGTGATCTAACAGCATCCGAACTTCTGATATGAGCAAGGTTTCTGCATTCTCAAATTCTGAAATGAAATGATTACAATATGGTTTAGCGAACTGATGGTTCTAATAACACCATGCTTAAAAAATATTAACACTTTCCATATCCACTGTTCTCACCTACTCCATTTTTTTGTTTTTGACTAGGAACTATCATTCATGATAAAAGTGGTCAATTTAAGCATATTTGGGTTTCTGAGTAAAGATTGTAACAAAACCTTTCCCTTCATCCTCTGGTTTCCCCGTGAATGTGAATAACTCCAATATAGAGTCAAGCACAAATACTCAAACACATGTTCTAGAAAATCGTTGTTTCCTTGAACAAACCTTTTAGTCTGAAATTTATTTCTCTATACTAGTGCTTCATATATTCTTCATGATTTGGAAAACTTTAACAAGATTTGATGGCCCCGAAAAATTCTGACTTATACAGTGATTTCTCCAGGTCCAATCAGATGGAGGCAACATTCCACCCTCGTCATAAATTTGGAGGGAGATTTGTAAATTTTAACAATGTATTTTAACAATGTAATTTTAACAATATATTTGACTGCCGCCCATTTTTTATTTGATTTACCCATGACTACTGGGGTTTCGATGGTATTTTCAAAAAATTTACAAAAAAACCCTACTTTATGTAGAGAATTGAAATTTTCAGTGCTTTTGGATGTTATGCTAATTATTTCCATACGACTAACAGAATGAAAACCATCAAATAATTTTTTTTTTGCAGATTTTTGAAAAACACTCTTTTTTTTCTTAGGTAAAAATAAAACAATTCTCAACGAACCACACCCCATGTCATGTTTCTTGTTACATATCAGTTCGTTCCAGTGACAAATGTTTGAATGATTTCTGGGGTCAAAATGAGATTGAAAATGTCTAGAGGGGTGAAGAAATTATCTGCAACTTCCAACTGAATGCCAGGTATTTGTGTAGGTCTAAATTCTGGACTGTTAGGAAAGCCAGATAGGTCCTCTGATCACCCATCTTCGACGCCTTTGGCTTCAATGGCCGCACTGGGACCATCTTTGGAATGAGATTTTTTGGTGGGTCTGGCTCTAGTATTACTACTAGTATTAGTAGACGATGGGGCTTGTTTGGTCTTCTGTGTTGAATCACATTTAGATCTAGATTTTCTTTCTTTGCGTCCTTTTGACGTGGAAGGTTGCATTGGGTCATTATTATCAGTGTCTTCACTCAAAGATGATGAGGAAGTTTTGCTAGATCTATCTTCACTCAATATTGCCCTCTTACTACTATTTGATGGACCAGGATAATCAAAATCAGGATCATTGTCACTGTTATCCATCAATTCTTCAGGTTCTAAGTCTGAAGCTTTGGTTTGGAAAGTGTCCGTAGTCTCAAAAACATTTCTACCAAGTCTACGTTCCATTGTCAATTGTGGTGCTGTTATTGTAAATAGGATGTCTGACTCGGTTCTTAGGGTTAGTTAAAAAAAAATCACGGTCATTTTTGTTATTTAACCAAGGGAGGTCATTCATGAATAAACTGCTCCTTCGATGGGCTGTCCTGAGTAACCATGACTGCCGATGCCAATATCGGGTCGGCTAACAAATGAAATATAGAGAAAAAACCCATACCGATGAAGTTCGGCATCAGCAGTCAGTGAGTTAAGGGGGATTTTTTATTTTTCTTAAGTACTTTCCAGTTTCTGGGCAGAGAATAAGGGGGCACTGGTGAGCACTCAATTACTATCTGAGGGGTACTTTGAAATTTAAGAGGTAAACTGTGTGATCGCAAGTCTAGAGTAAACATTGGTTATCTTTATGTAACTGCTGGGTGGGCATAATGCACCAGCATGATAAAGGTCTAGTCAGATGGGAACTAGAAAATTTCTGTGCTCTATAAAATTTAATCTTGTGTGAGGGGATACTTCAAAGTACTAGTGAGGCAATTCTGATGACATCTTTCCTAATGCGCAAATTTCCCATAATGCCCGTTCAGATAGGTGGACTGGTATTTTTCAGCTTCTATATTTTTATCCTTTACATCCATGCTTTCAGCAACTAGTCCTATTCCAACAAGAAAAATTGGCATCCTCTCTGGGTGCTTCTCTCTAGTTTGAAATCTTAAAAGTGGTTTTTCCTCATGGATGAATAAGCTGTCTTACAGTGTTTTTTTCTGTCAACAGAATTCTTGTAAAAAGGATGTTAACCTTATACCATCGTTAATAAAAAAAAAATATACAGTGTAGTTGTTTACTATTATATATTTAAAGTGTAAAGCTCATTCAGAAGTCCTCCCTGCACTTTCACCCCAAACCTGGGCATTAGTGTGGAAGTGTGGTCCTGATGACTTCTACTGATGTATCCATTACATTATATAGCCTTAAAACATTATTGATACCTGAAATAAAACTGATAGTTCAGAACAGTTCAAATTTATAGGCCTAAGAAATCAACAATGAAAGGTAATGAATGGCATTTTCTGTGCTTACTACAGTAGTAACAAAGATCCATTGTAAGACCAGACCAGATAAAGGGACCATCAACAGGACTTTACAATAATATAGAACATAAACTACAAAACGAAACATTTTGGGAACGAAAAAAAAACCAAACATTTTGGGAACAAAAAATATCATTACATGACATGAATGTCAAGAAAACCAAAAATAACAGTTTATGCCTATGCCGCACTCTGTCAAACACTTAACTGGGAATAAATTCTTAATATGCCTCTGCTGAAACCAGTCAAGACTATTCCCATATTCTTCCATTCAGAAGGAATTCCGAATGAGACTCATACCCCTACGTGCCCTAACCAGAGCTCATGCTTATTAATACAACCCAGCCTCTAACAACAGTCTAACCTTAAGTTAATCAAAAAAGTTATTAATCCTAATGACAGATAATGCCCTCTGAGTCTGACTGACTGAGACAGGAATGTCAGTCGAGGCGAGTCCATAACCCTAATGTCCAATGAAACAGGAGCATCAGGTGCTAAGCTCATTCGGAATTCCTCCTGTCCTTTTCTCTTCACTATTTCTCTGTTCTGTGGTTCATCAGGCTAGAGTCACCGGAACAGTGCTCGTCACCTACCAGTGCTCGTCACCTAAGCTAGATTTCGGCTTGTAACAAGATAAAAACTCACAGCAAGCAAATTTTGTTTACACCGTTAAACAGCCGTTCCAGTTGGCCGCCATTTTACTCATAACATCACTCCAAAAGTCACGTTATATCGTTGCAGACAATATTTTTATCGTGACGAGCATAGCTATTCACGGCAATTCACCAGCTTGAAAATAATAATTCGAAGGAAAAAAACGAAACTCGTGGGTAAATTTATATCTAAAATTGTGTAAACACATACCGTATGCTTAAAACTATGGGTATTATTGCATAAATCTCTTTAGCAGAGAATTGAAAAACATTTCAAACACCCGCATCACTTTTTCAGCCCGAGTCATTCCATGTTATTTATGTTGAGTAACTTAGAAAGTGAAAGAGGGGAGGTGTTCATTGTTGGGAATCCACTGAAACCAACGTAAAGGAAAAAGGTGGATGAAGTTGGACTGTCATTACTTTCCACCAACAGATTCTACCAGAAATACATGAATGGGTGCAATCTATATATGAGCATTGCTAGAACTTTATCGATTGAGCAGCTGTTGAGGGAAATTTGTGCTTGAGAACTGAGATGAGTGAGGCTAAATTTCTCTAGAAAATGAGTGACGTGTGGAATGGGTGGGGATTACAACAATTTTTATACAATGACAAATGAGAGGACTGATGCAAATTAATAATCTCAATTAGTGAATCATTCATCTCTCAAAACATACATACTCAAAAAATTCAATCCAAGGTCTATTTGCATAATTAGTTAACCCATATACAGGGCAAACAAATCATAATACACCATATCAGTCAGTCAGCCAGCCATCCAATCATTATGTCACGAAAAAAAAATAATAAGAGCTGTAAACAAATAGTACATACCACTAAAAAAAGACAAACAGCTAAGACATTTTTTAGATCCAGATAACAAGAGAAGTCAGAAAACACATGACTCTCATCTCATGGAACAAGCGGTGAGGGAAGGAGAAGCAGGGAAGTCTGTGTCAGAGGTGGCCAGGAAATATGGTCAGCAAAACTGAGGAGGCCTTGGTAGGCTGTTTGAAATCTATGTCAGCAAGAGAATTTCCACTTACTAGGAAGATGCTGAAATCACTTGCATGTGAGGTGGTCAAGGCTTCAGGCAAGAAAACATCGATAATGAATTTGGATATGGGGCCATCTGATAAATGAGTCAAGGCTTTTCTTAAAAGAAATTCTGAGCTGAGTTTGCGGACACCTCATCCACTGGATTAGGGAAAAGCTGGTTCCAGCAGCAACAACTGGATTTTTATTTTCAGCTACTAAAATTAGCCCTTGAAAAAATTTCATCCGATCCAACCAGGATTTTCAACATGGACGAAACAGGATTTAGAGGAAAAGTCAGCGGGTCAGGAGCTAAAGAAATTGCCAAGAAGGGTATTCGCTAGGTATTCAAGGTTGATCTAAAAGTAAGTGGCCATATCACAGCAAACATGGCCATTTCTGCCAGCAGACAAACCCTGCCTTCACTCATAAGATTTTTAGGCAAGCTGCTACGTGACTCCTATGCTGATGGTCTGCCGAGCCTATGGAGGTTTAACACTATGAAATCAGGATTTAACAATGCAGAGTTGGTTTTTCTCTGGTTTGACCGTTTGTAGAGTGTTTTATGCCAAACATAGGAAGCAAACGTTCTTGCCTTCCCATACTTGATAACCTCAGCACTCATATTTCTACCAAAGCCATTGATGAGGCCAGAAGAAACGGTATAGATCTGCTATTTTTACCAGTGAAAATGTCACACATCCTGCAGTATCTGGATGTTTGATATTTTCACGTGTTGAAAGAGAAGGTTGCAGAAATTACATCCTCTTTAGGATATACCAGGGCTTCCCATCTCCCACGGCACTTATTTACAAAGGTTATTCAAATTCAAAAGTCCTCTTCTATTCTTCATCTTCATCTGAGACTCCCTGTTCCTCCATCAATATGACCATGGACAACATTTCTGCTTGAATTTCCTTGTAAGGAAACAAAACTTGCTCAGTGTTCACAATTCTTTTGGGGTTACATTTTCCTGTTATCCTCTGTTCTTTCAATGCTTTTCACTGCATTGCATGAACACATCCAATATCAACTCAACTGACTAAAATTCTTAACTTTTATCTCACTTACATCTGGAACTAGAGATTTATGCACAGACAAGACTCAAACAGTCTTGCATCTCAAACAATGACTGCTCCCCTCATAAAAAAATCAATAAACCATTGCCGTAGGTCTAATGGCCTGATGGCAGGCGTGGTAGGTTTACAGGGTTAACAAAAATCGTCATAATTTTCTTCTCAGTGCACAAAACTAATTGAAATTTGGCAAGGGAATGTATATTTGAGATCTTCAAACCCTGCTTGTTTTTAAAAGCTTCTGAATGGGCGATTTCATGTTCCACCAGGTGACGAGCACTGTCCTACTTTTGTAACTTTAGCCACCTCTTTGGTGGGTCTATAAATAAAACCTCGGTTTTTTTTGCGTATTATCTCAAAGAATTTCAAAAATAATGGTCTTGAATCGATGAAAGAAGGTTCATACTACTAAAAAATGAAGGGAATAGCCAGTTGCTTAAACGGGACAGAAATAAGAATATCAGAATATGTAAAAACGTGACGAGCACTGTCCTACCCACTCCAGTCCTGTGGACTGTGGTTCATCAGGCTTGGCTTATCAACAGCAACTGCTGATCTAGAGACTAACTCACTGGTATCGCAAATATTTCTTTGTGTTCAATACAGACTATCGGTAAAGTAGTCAGGACCACATTTCCATATTGGGAGGAATTCCGTATGTGTGCCAGAAAGATTTCCGCAAAGAACACATCGAACCAACAACGTACCCTAACCCTAATCCTAACCCTACTCTAACCATAACCCTAACCCTGACACTGGGTTAGGGTTATGGTTAGGGTTTGGGTATGTTGTTGGTTCGGTGTGTTGCATACGGAAATCTTTCTGGCACACATATGGAATTCCTCCCTCCATATTAGTGTCCTAGCCTGTGCCTCTGCTTTAGGTACCTTTCGGAAACTGTAGTTCTGAAGCATCTTCTTCTTGGGTTGCATCGCTCGAAGACGACTGCTGAGGTGCTTGCGCCGCCATTTTGCTTAGGTCAGGTTGCCAGATGCATAGCCTAAAACTAGGCTAGAACTGGATAGAATCAAAACTCGTAGATCAATATTCTATCATTATGTATTATGAATTTGATATGTTTTCATATGTCAAACTAATACATTTTAAATGTTTTTTTCTGTCTACGACAGATTATTACCATGACAGCCAGTCACAAATTTTGGCTGTATTATGGTAAGTATTAAGTAACAACAAAATCAAACATTTAACCAGGCAATTAGCAGTCACGTTATAGTCATGTGACATGTAAAATGGCGGATGATACAGAACCCCTAATTGGCAGACACAGGAGTTCGGATTCTTCTCGCAGAGGCCTTCAAGAAGATTACAGTTCCATAAATTACAGTCAGGATGCTGAAAAGGTATTTATGAAGTTTCGGCTAAAAAGGATTCAGCACTATTCGAACATGAACTAGATAAATCTGTCATTAGAATCTCAGATAATCACTATCAGTCTAGTCTAGTCTCTAGAGTGACTGTACCAGTCATCGGCGTAGACCAGTCATCGGCGTACTATAATAGAGTTTTGGCCTCTGAACAGCAAAATTTCGCGAAACTTTCGCTCAGCTGTGAGAAAGCTCAATTCGTCCGCTATATTTGTGTGATGACGTCACGTGCTCGTAGCAGACGGTGACTTATGTTTGTTTGCAGACGATATATTCTAGCGACAGCTAGTCTAGGACGTTGCCGATCATTGCGTTCGAGGAAAACTGAAAATATCTTTAAAACTACCGAATATTTGCCGGTAAGTTTCGTACAAAGGGTAGAAAAATATGTCATCTGTGGTAAATACCGAAACTTTAGGGTGAATATTATATTATTGCATTGAAAAAAAATGTTTTTCTACCCTTACCTTCCCACCGGACCCATGTTTGGCGGTCGGAGAGTGTCCGTCTTATGTGACACTTTCTTTGTGAGCACCGTATCTACCGTTACAAAATATTCCAAGGGAGCCGTCATTGTTTTTTTTCGGAAATATATTGCATGATGTAAATAAGTTGATTCCTATGTAAATTTGAGCAAAGGGGTTTTTAGAAACGCTCAATATATTTCCCCCAATCCATGGCATTCGCTGCTTTTTAGTAAAACATATTTTTGTTTGCATTATTTGCGCAATCAGTAAGGGTTTGTGGAGTTGAAATCATTAACAAAGTTCATAAAGTATAAATTCATGTAATATGATCTATTTTATGTCCGTATGATTATAAAGTCTTCCCCTTCAACTTTATTTTATTATATTTATTTCTTAAAGTTCAAAGGATATTGTGTTGACATTGGTGATTGGAGTTAATATTTCTTTGTGAACTGGCTACATCTCCTCAACTGTTATGCAAACTCAACAACTGCTGCCGTCCTTATTGTCGTAAATGAGGAGAAGGGAAGGTTTGGTGTTTGTTGTCTGTTGATGTTAATCTTGATGTAGATGAAGATGAAGAGGGGCGGGAAGGCAAGCTTGGCTATGGGCTTAGCCTAACTCGAACCTCAACGGGTCAGTCGTTGGTGTGAACAGACGTCAGGAATGCAGCTGTGTAGAGTGGACGACATCAAAGTTTAACTCACTGAAGACTGAAGGATTTTACTATGTACAAGCACCACAGACTGAAGGTTTTCAGGTTTTTTCAAAACCCCATAAAATCTAAGATAATTCACCAACTGCAATGCCTTTTGAACACAACCAATAACAACATAATTACAATACACATGACAAAGCACAATTGTCTATCTCTCATAATGTGTGTTTTATGATTTTTTGAAAAAGGTATAGATTTCAATGTTCAAAAAAATTTGCGGATAGGAAAATAAAGGGGGATTACTATAGAAAATGCAGTGTCCTGGCTTTTTTTTTTGTGCTCTGTGAATGTGTGTACAGAAGATAAGTAAATGAAGTTTGGATCCCTAACATCATCGTCGAGACCTAGATCTGAGTCAGAAGAGGGTTCAAATGCAGCAAAAATATTCCGTCTGTTACTAGACGCCATTCTAACGATCACTGCAGATTCCGATGGCAGTCACCTAACTAAAATTGCTCTAACTAAAAAAGTTATCCACCGACTTCCGGGAAATTTTTTGTGGAACAAAACAAGTGGCAGATCGGTGGACAGAGTATTTTGTGTGAGGAGTCTTTTGACGATTGACAACCTCTATGTAGTTGTAATTTAACTTATTCCCTACTGTATTATCAAAGGCTCTTTTCACACCCTCTTTGTTACTATGTGCTAAATGAATGAGACTTCAGATTTGTGTGGCGACTGGTAGTCACTAGCACGAGTTTCATCACACTACACACTCCATGATGTGCTTAATAGGTCAAAACACTGTATGTAACTAGAACACGCCAAATCTAAACTTGCAGTACTGGTCGTAGAACAGCTGTAATTTATAAAAGCTCAAATCATTTTGCTATGTATTACTATGTACTGCTCTTAATCAAGTCCAAATTTTCATTAACCATTAATACTGGCCTGGAATAAATATGAGTATCCAAGTTAAAAAGATAAAAAACCAACCAACTTTTATAAGCCCATAACAACTAAAGTTTTGGATTTTTTTTTTTTGCTAGGGCTCTTCGTTTCAACCAACCTCATGAAAACATGTTGGCTTCGGCTATTTCCAGGAAGCAAAGCTAGCTAATTATTTCCAACTCCTGTCCCGAAATAGTGCTTCTTTAATTTATAAGCTGTAACTTATAAACGCTCAAATCTTTTTGCTATGTATTACCCAGTAATACTGCTCTTACCCAAGTCCAAATTTTCATTAGTTGTTAACACTGACCAGGAATATGAGTATCCAAGTTATAAAAAAAAAAAAATAACTATGATAGTGCCTGCCCTTAGGAATGACGTCAGGAGGCCACAGGCTAGTCACAGCCTTGCAGGCGCAAGGTGGCGGCTATATAGTTTTTGTTAGAAGAAGATGACGATTTGGATCCAGAACTGTTGTTTATTTGTTCGAACTACTAACAACTATATCAGTGGAATCCCTGTCGATATGATTAGTCTATGAATAGAGGTAGTACCTAGCGCATAGGCTTGACCGGTGAATTTGACACCAAGTTCCCCAAGTTTACACACTCAATGACAGCTCAGCCTATCTGCATAAATTTAGCATGAGTGGAAAGTTCAGTCTATCCCCCTCAATTTCATATCAGTAACATTACATCTCAATGCGTAAAACACTGTACAGCCCCTGTTAAAGACCATGAAGCATTTTTGGCTTTCCTCTCGCACCCGTACTGCGTTACAAATGGTGGTGTTGTATGAATGTCACTTTTCAGTGATTAAACTGCTTGTTGGTTCTCAGAATCATGTGATTGATAGAGATGAATGGGCAGAGATCATATGGCAATTCACCTGAAGTACCTACGTTGTCTCTGAATAAAATACAGCGTATCAAATTAGCGAGGTTGAGTGTTTAAAAAATTTCTCTTCGTCAGTGTGATGATAACATATTTCAAATTATAAATCGAAGGCATAGTAAAGCATTGTAATAATTGCATAGATTTATATCTGTTGCTGTATACCATTAGGGAATATTGGACTCGACTCATTCAAGTTTGCCAAATTTTGAAAAAGCAGTAAGGAGATCATAAATCCAGGTCTGAAAGATTTATTTGGAAAGGGGAAGAAGAGGGGGTGTGGGGATCGTGATTTCGACTTCTTTGTATTAGAGGAATCCGTGTTTGACTGTATTATCCATTTCACAGATTTAAGGCATTGGAAGCTTAATCTACCACCCCCTCCTCCCCATAATGATTTTAAATTATCTTAAGATCCTTCACCTGATTTTTTTAAAAAAAAGTCATTTAGATCTAGGCACTTTTAGCACTCGCAGAGTCCTGAAATGCAAAAGTATTCCTTGTTTCCCATCCACACACTGAATGACTGAAAGTATTTTCCATAAATCTCAGCTGAGTAATGTGGGAAGTTTTAGAATTAAGATAAAATATTGCTGCAGTCTCTCTCTCTCTCTCTCTCTCTCTCTCTCTCTCTCTCTCTCT
>JAWQUT010000613.1:184372-208133 GCA_033807755.1 Ellobium chinense | reverse complement strand
CCCCCAAAAAAGTGAGGTCCAATTTTGAGACCTCAGTTTTTTTAACCAGCTCAGCGGGCTACAAATATCGAAAGGGAGGTCCACGCCAAGTTATAACGAAGACCTCACTTTTGCACTTTCATCGGAATGAGTGTGTTCGGTTTACGCCCGGTGTATTCTCAGCCTCACCAGTTTTTGTCAAGTTGTGTGTTTGCTGCTGGCTTCTTGAGAAAAAGACTCGTTGATTGGTTCAAGCCTTGGACATCTGGCCAATCGGAAAAGCTGTTTTATCATCGGCTACAGAGGCAGCCAAAACTTCCGTTTTCGTTTTCTGCACATCAACTTCAATGTGATGGAGAGAGCAAAGCTTATTTTGGTAAGTTTTCTTTTGATATAGACTAGTCTAGTCTAATATTATTACTGTGTATATTATATTTTGTGCGTCCAGATCTTTCTTAGAAGGTTATTGAATTGGGCCACTGCACATTTTGCCTTTACAGTTAAGTTACATCAGTTCACTTGAGTCTAGTCTAGAGACTAGTCTAGTGATTTAAGTGATAGTCTATCTGAATTATATAGTCTAGTCTAGATTGCCTTGTCGCAGTTTTAGCGGGAAAAAAAAGGAAGGATTTGCATATGTGGTAACTCCTACAACTATGGTCAGTACATTAATTCCGAATAACGTACTAATACAACCCTAACCCTAACCCTACCCCCAAACCCTAACCCTACCCTTAACTTCTTAACCTAACACTAATGCCTATCGAGACAGGAGCATCAGTCAAAGCGAGTGTAACTCCTTACCGCCAGTTACCACATATGGAAATCCTCCCTTACATTTTATCTAGGAAAAAAGGAACTGAGAGTATGTTACAGTCTTGAAGGTTGAGGAGAGGCTAGATCTGCTGTTTTAAGCTAAATCATGTGTTATGAATTTGTTTTCAACTGCTCTGTTAAGAATCCTCATTGCACGCTCGGTCTGCGTAAAGAAACCTAAAGAATATTTTGTAACATTTTCTCGTTCCATGCCAGCTTTAGGAATCCATAACAATTATCCTTATTGGTTTGTCTCATTACTGTTAGAGTCATGTCAGTAAGAAAGAGTGGGAAAACTTGGACATTTTTAAAATCATTTTATGCCCTGATTGATGTGATAAGCAACTTTCAGCTATACATAAATTAACATACTGTTAACTTTGCAACTTTTCCAGAGGTGTCATTAAAGATTCCGGAGACCAGCCAGCTGAACACCAGTTTGCCACTTTCACCATGTAAGTTTAACATAACATCTAATGTAAGAAGTACTAACAAAGAATTAGAAGTACTGTAAACTTACGAAGGAGAAGAGGAATGAGAGAGCCTGTGCCTGTTTCCTTCCTTTATCTTGCTACCTCAGTCCCTTTTCTTAATTATTCTACAAATCCTGTAAATTCTCTGCTACTGCCAACAGCCAGTTGAAGTTAACAAATTGTGGGTTTGTAATGTTGATACATGAGCTACTCAGGCTTAACTCTAGCGGCAATAAATAATATTCTTGAAAATAATAACTGCTACTTAAAATAGAGGAACAGTTTAAGGTATAAAGATAACTTGTAAGAAAGAAAATATGGCTGGAATTTTAATAATTGTTGTTAGTTATCTAGTTAACTTTACCCGAAAAATAATGGTCGGGATGTAGCATTTATTAGCCTGGAATTTGGAATTTCAGTTGTTGTTGGTTTTTTTTTTNAATTTCAGTTGTTGTTGTTGTTGTTTTTTTTAATGAAACAATCCACAAGGTTCCCATAATCCATTAACAAGTGTTTATATTAATCATTAATAGCACTGAAAATGATAGCTTTTTAAATGCATAATAGTTTGTAATAATAGTTTGTCTGTAACTAACGGTTTAAACTTACAGACACTTGTAGAGCAAGCAATCAGCCACTATCTAAAAACTGTCCCAAAGCATGAGACCATTAACACATTTTTTTTTCATGATGCAGGGATACCCTTGAACCACCTGATGGGGCACAAGGGGAAGCTGAAAAGACTGACTACATGAACTCTGACTCAGAAAGGTAATAAAGAGCTGTCAGTCCCAGTTTCCCACACATAACATCTTATAGATTATTTCCCTCATTTTGCCACAATATGAAGTGCTGTGTAATACATATGGTTACAGTGAAACACACTAAGCTTAAGTCAGCTACACTGAAAACACGGCTGAACCGAAAGAAAAATTAATCTCCTTTCATTTCTTCTTTTTATATTTGTTAAGGAACCAGCAATAAACCAGTCTAAATTCCCGGGAATACAGTTGAACCGAAGAAAAAAAAATATAGCTTTGGGAGAAACCAGTTAGCTATTCTTAGTATTAGGCGCCACAGCAGATGTCAGTGGGGATTGTGAGGGGAAGGTAGGGGAGTTATGTCACTGATAAGCAAGTATGCATTGTCTGCAGACTAACCTTGCAGTGAGTGTGGTGGGGGATGGGAACAGGAATAAGATGAGGTGGATGAGACCTGCTAATAAAAGAAGCGGACAGTGCGGCATTGTGATGAAGTATGAAAAGGAATGGTTGATTTCAAGCCTCAAAAGTTTAACAAATATAAAACATCCATTAGAAGTGGAAGACTGCTGTCACATTCCTCAAAAACAGAGAGGGACCGAAACTCATTCGTTCCACACTCAGTGTGAATAATCCGGGACTCCTCTTTTCCGTAGGTTAGGGCCATTAGAGTGTTTCTAAAGTGCACAGCGAACTGCAGTGTGTAAGTTGTGTGAGCAGTGAAGGGTGAAGACGAGAGCGTGACAGAGTGAGTGACTGGGGCGGCGCATGTATCATGTAATATGTGTGAGAGTGTGTGAGGATGTGTCTGTTAATGTATGTATAATTGTATGCATCACTGTAACAAAGAAAAATTTCCCCACAGGGATAAATAAAGTATCTTATCTTATCTTATCTTATCTTAAAAACAATCGTGGAAAATAGCCAAACTCATTGTTTTATCAGTGAGTCTTATGAATACATAATCATGGTTTGCACCCGTTCTCTAACAACTTCTATTATGTCCTTTGGATAAACCAAAATATGTTAAAACCGAAATAAAAAGTCGGGTCCTAGAAATTTTGGTTTAAAAGTATTGATAACGATAAATATTGTTTGAAAGCCAACAAATATATGAGCTGGTAATCGTTATTAAGTATAAACTGTCACTTAATCCCTTGTTGAGTTCCTGTTAAATTTTTTTGTTTAGAAAGTGAGATATGCTTATATGCTTACATGAAAACTTACTTTCAGCACTTGGTGGCAGCAACTAGTATAAAATACAGCAGGTGTCATACAGTTGTTTACGTATCTGAGTGTTGGTAGCAATTGAAAGAAAAAAGCAAGCTGGTGAAAGTGTCTTCAGTTTTTTAGTAGTGGGTTATAGTGTTGTTGCAGTCCTTGTTGTTCTGGGGGAGGAGAGAGGGTAGAGAAGATTGAATTTATGGTCTACAGAGAATTTGTATAAGCATGCTGATAAAATTCCAGAAAATGATAAGATACTCACTCTCAACAGTCTAAGAGAAAAATAATGTTTAAAAAATAAGTGTAATGTTACACCTGTCTCATTATATGTTTCTTGCCCTATATCTTTCTGTTTCTAATTAATCCCCAGCAACATGGTTGACAGTGATGCTTCATACATCCCAGACTCTTGCTCAGATGATTCTGAAATATTTCCTGCGCTTCAAAAATATGAGAAATATAATCCAGAATCAGCATCTCTAGCCCAAACACAGCCCAAGTGCTGGAACAAGAAAATTCAGAGGTCGATCCTGAAGTTGAAAAAAACTGATACTTGTAGAGAAACGACTTGTGAAAAAGCTATTCAGGATCGACCTCAGGGGAAAACTTAACAGAAGAGTCGCCATACTTCTGACTACCAGTATGGTTGACAAGATTGAATCTCTGGTGGTACTGAGAGAAAAGGCTGGCATCACCAGTCCTTAGCTTTTTGTTACACCCAAAGGCACAAGGCCTTGCCATGGATCTGATGTCATTAAAACATTTTCACAAGGAGCTGGTACAAAAAACGCTGGCCTTTTTACATGGACACATTTGCGGAAGCACGTTGCCACAATGAGTCAGGCATTAGCGATCAGTGAAACTGACCAGGACATGACATTCGTGTTCATAAAACATATTATCGTCTCCCGCTTGATATCCTGCAAAAGGCAAAAGGGGCCAAAATTCTTCTGGCTGTAAACAGTGGATTGCCCTGTGCTGAAGGTGAAGTGCAGTTAGATGATGAGTTACCAGATGATGCAGATTCGGAAGCTTCTGAGAATGAAGAAGATTCTGACAGAGGTGACCAGTTTGAAGATGAAGAAGATGGAAGGGATGCATCCAGTAAAGAGCAGTTGCAACAGAAACCTACAGATGTCAATCAACTGGCATTGGGCAGAAAGAGTTGTGTGACAAATGAAAAGAACAACTCAAATCAGGGGCCCCAAGAGAAGAGACAGGAATTGAAGACTATTGCAAAAGCGAATGAAAGAGGGAATGCAAGTTCATTAAGTTCAAAACAGACTCTGCGGCCAAGGAGAAAATTTATCAGGAGACCATGGAATGAGCAAGAAGTGACTGTTGTGATGAGATACTTCTCAAATAATATACAAATGGGAATTGTGCCGCAAAAAGACAAAATTGACCAAGTCTTGGAGAAAGTAAAACATGTTCTATCCAATCGGACATGGAGGAATATAAAAATTATGTCTACAACAAAATCAAACAACAAAAATGAACTTGCAGTGATGCTGAAAGACTTGCTTGATTTTCTTGCTTAGGGCTGAGAAAGTATATTCATCTGGTATAATTTGAAAAACTATAACTGCTTTACTATGCCTCGAAATGAGCATTAGGTTGCTCCTGACCAAATGCTCTGGCTTAGGGGATATAATTATATACTTTGGTGCTCTACATCCTATTCTTTGTGAAGGGATTTTATGTTGCATTGAGATTGTGCACCAGAAAGCCAAATGGTGCACTTTTTTGTCTCAAAGGTGGGAATCATTATTCACTTTTACCTTAAACTATGGCTACTGCTTTGGCATCAGACTTCGTCAAAGTATCTCAGACGTATTAATGCTCAACTTGATAGAGATGTTTTCATTCTGTCTTCATCAAACATGTTATATCATGGTAGGTGCACACATTTTTTTTGTATTTTTCCTGAAATCTGTCCCAGCTGAAAGAAAATCCTTGTAAGCCTTCATCACGTTGTAAATTAACATATCTTGGATACATTGCCATCTTTCAGAATCACATTATATGCAGATCATCATCCATTAGACAAAATAATGTATTAATCAAAACTCCTGGTGTGTTTCAATGAAATTGCACAACAAATTCACCCCTTAAACCTCTAGTTGAAGAGTAGTAGCCCTCCTTAAGTAACCAATTAGCTAATGTTATCATTTGATAAGATTCCCTGGTCTTGCATCCATGGTGGCCAGATAGCTGATGTCATCATTAAAGATTCACTGAATCTTACATAATCTGTTACTGTCAATATGTGCAACCAGTCTCTCAACATCATGATATACAAAGTCTAAAAACTGTAAAGAGTCATTACATATAATTAATAAAATAACGGTGTTTCAGAAATTTACTGAATACATGTGGAAATATTATCATGACTTAATGAAACAGTTTCATTTTATGTGTTTGAGTGTAGCATGTGCTCAAAGTCTTTGTCAGTACATGCATTTCCACAGTTAGTATGGTCATTTGACCATCACCTTGCTGTTAACAAGAGCTGATGTCAGCTTTTGATATTGATTTTGTCTGCTATGAATTATGTTCAGTTCTTGTGTTTGCCGTGGAAATCATTAATTGAGCCTAGGAAAAATATGAAATGTTTCTTGCTGAATATACTTCATTAAGAATATTCTGGAGTTCTAGCTTCAGTGCGAAAAGATAAATGCTTTCATCTGATACCATTCTTTACTTGACTTCCTACCAGCAAGCACAGGCTGTGAGAGTGCCAATTCATCTTTAATTGGACATTTAAAAAATGAAGAAACTATTATGCACACTATGTAAGTGGCTGTCTTTTTTTTTTTTTTTTTGAAAGATTTTCCGTTGAAACATAATGATCAAGATTATTTAAACAGTTTGTTGATGTTACATAATAGTCAGTCATTTGTTTTAATGAAAA
Source organism: Ellobium chinense (assembly GCA_033807755.1). Lineage (NCBI taxonomy): Eukaryota > Metazoa > Mollusca > Gastropoda > Ellobiida > Ellobiidae > Ellobium > Ellobium chinense. Next base: position 201,966 of record JAWQUT010000613.1, on the reverse strand, counting down.
CTTGCATTACCTTGACTTATTGTAGAAAATGTATCTTATGCTCTTTTACGTTGATGTGCACATCACCAGATTTTTGTCTCTCTCTTTACTCACATCAGAGTAATCTGTTCAGTGTTACTACATCATCTCTCCCTATACTGTGTGCCAGTGGTACAAATGACGAATGCATGTTGGCAGTCAGCATACCTTATCCTCACCACTTGCACACAGACATATAGGCGTTGAGCCCTATGATGTGGCACAGACTTTTCTAATGTGAGCAGAAGTGAATTCGACTTTCACAAGAGAATTATTGTGTGAAAAAGACTCAGTTTTCAGCTTAAATATTGCAGATTTTATGCTAGTGCAAAAGGTAATAAGCTAGCATGTCATATTAGACTTTTTTGTTGATAATATTTAAATGGAAATTGTTCTGCAGAATGCCAAACTTTGGTGCAAATGTCAACAAGGTCAGTTCTGTTTTTTTTTAAGGCTAGGGCCACCACCTAACACATGCACATACACTTTACGGTACTTTATGCCCATAATAACTCATTAATTATTCCAAGATTGTCAAACATACTCTTTCCTTCCTTGCCACAAGTTGGTGACACACAGCACAGTTCATGGGACTCTTACTGCCCCAGGGCCCAGGTAATGGCCATGACATAAGCATAATTACATTTTGAAATACCTTTATTATATGCCAAACCATCTCCTGAACATTTTTGGCAAAATGAGATGGACAGTGCATGAAGTATATATATATTGGTATTATGAGTTGAATAAAAATATATTCTTTAGGAATTATGGTTGCAGTTTGTTTTTATGATCAAAATTTTAACTGATTCTTATCTATCAAGAAAATATGATGTATTATATTGTTGGCCTCTGATTTTCATGTTGTCACAATTGNCGTATGTGGTTGTGAGGATATGGGTTGTCTGCGAATTTTATTTTGCGATAAAGCAGACTGCAATTGAGCGGCATCGGCTATACTGACAACAGGCATGCAACCATCCATCACCGTTCGATTTATCGAGACTTCCCTGATACTGTCTTGCAACTATACACTCATACCTCGAGAGCTTGAGCATTAAAGATGGGATCTCTTACCATCGTAAGAATTACATTAGCGCATCAGTGCTGACGGCACCCTTACTAAAGTTCAACATGCAGGGTTAATATAATTCTTACGATGGCAAGAGATCCCATCGTTAATGGGCAAGCTTCCAACTGTCTTGCAACTACAATCAGATCTCGATAAAAGTATGCTTATGTGCAAGAAAAAATGGATAGGTCTCTGTTTATAATTGAGGGATATGAATTATCAGGGTCCTTATCATAGAAAAATAATGAATACGTGCTTGTGATTCCATTCTTAACCCTTATAGCGCCAGAGCCGAATTTAGCCCCACTAAATAACTACTACGAAATGCCTCAGGCACCTGTGGCCGCATGCATAATCTAAGCTAAGGCACTGCCGTTTCCATGGGAAACTCCTAAAACATTAGATGTGTTTACTGCAGTTAACGCAGTGCATTAATTAATATATGGTATACGTATTCGGCCACTGATCTCCAAATACGCATTTAAACCAAGGCGAATAAGAATAAATTGATTTTTATCATATGCTGACAGCCCCAGTGGCTATCTTTAGAGCCTAGCTGCGCCAAGGTGTAAAGTAAGCAAGATGCGTGACGCATGAAAACAAATACAAAAAGCGTTATCAGTTTTCCGCACAATTTGAGGCATATACGACAGCATGTGCATAAGCCTATAGGACGTACAGTGGATTTTTTAAAAGTTCATATTTTCAGACGGATAATTTGATTAGAGATCCCTAAAGACACGTCATTCTCCGTATACGAAACAAATAATCTAGTTACGAAACAAATTTAGCATCAACAAGATGTTCGTCTACTCACAGACGGAATGGATGAGATAGTGGGACCCTTGCCACAGACAGTGTCAGTGTATAAAACATAGTAAAAGTAGATCTAATATGTTCACGCTGCAGCTAAAATCAAGGGTTTCGTCTATAGTCACATTTATGGGTCGCAAAAAAGGATGTCGGAATCGAAAGGTTTTGCAGAACTTCGGTGGGCTTAATTAACTTCATTAATGTGAGTGTGAAGATGAGAGAGAGAGAGAGAGAGAGAGAGAGAGAGAGGAGTTCGCTTGACGGCCTGAATTGGATTTTCGAGTATAACAGAAAAATAAAAGCCAGCCGATGTCGGGGAAAGGCTCCTTAGTCCAACCACATGTGCCTGTGCAAAACCAAACAGTCATGAAGATTGTGGTGCCCACAGAACAGTACCACTGATCTTTCATTGTTCGCTGCGTATAGACATCGTCATGTCATAGTCATAATTATGTAAACAATCAAGATAGGCGCAACCTGCGATCGTGTTGGTAACCAGTGATCATTTTTCAACTATGTTTTTGCTTGAAATTGAGATGAAAAGGAGCTAGTAGTGGGGCATAATAATCTGGCGCCGACCCTCAAGGAGGCAGTTGCTGGGGGAAGGGGTAAAGGGGGTGGACATGGGATACTAGGCTCAGGCGTATTGTGTCAGGCCAACCGCGGGGCAGGGCGGGCAGGACTGAGTAGGAATCCTGTGGAATTTGAACACAAACACCAGACCACTTAAATTTTTTGAGTTCTTAAATCAATTATATGTGAGGATTGCGGGAACATTAATGTAACCGTCAAGTGCAAGCCAGAATAGGCTGGTGTCAGGCTGTATCTCTTTGTTTTTACTTGTATATTAGGAGCGAAACTTGAATAATTTTATCGTGTGTACAGTCGTGTCTCATTCATCCGAATCATTTGGTTCCTGTGTGTTTTAGTTCCAGACTACTCGGTACTAGGTCAGGCAACTTCTACAGTTGTGACAAGAAACAAATGTATTCACACTGATGACCAGGCAGTTTAGAGACAATGCGGTAGGACCTCGTTATAATGTGTAGATAGGACCTCGATACAGTCGACTCTACTTAATCGTCCTTCCTCAGGATCACGGAAAAAGTGGGCGGTTAAGCGGAGAAGGTAAATTTGGCCATATTTTTGGTAATGGGGTTAAATTTCTTTGATGTGGTTTGATATCTGCATTGACGCCTTCTTGTCGCCAGACTCAGGACAGACTCGAGTTTGACGGTGTTGTAGCGCACAAAATGTTTGATCTCCGCGGTCTCTCTCATTGGCCACCTCGCAGTGGCCCAGCAGACAATAAGGAGTAGGATGGCATGGTCGTGATAGACCGTTCATCCATGATACGTGCACTGATCTAATCGAAATCCACCTGACAGGCGCAATCAAGGCGTGGGGGNGGGGGGGGGGGGGGGGGGGGGGGGAGAAAGGCTATAAGGCTTTCGGCGCATTAGCATTATCGGATGGGCGAAGGCAGTGATGCATAGCGTGGGACGAAGGGGGACAAGGGGAGGTGGAGGTAGGGAGGAATGGCTTATCACACCTATTTCGGGGTGGCAGCTGTCACTAAGTCAACCAGTCTGCCATCCGTCGCGTAGTTAAACCGTCTGCGTACATGATTTGTTTGTCAACTGTAACCCTTCAACCGCTGATCTTTGAATTCACGGGCGCTGAAGAGTGGTCGATTATCCGGAGTGAGAGGCAATTATCAAGTGACTTTTATATAGAAAAAAATTCGGTTCCCTGAGAAACGGGGCGTTTAAGCGGAAAAGGCGATTAAGCGGAAGGCGATTAAGTGGAGTCAATTGTATAATGTGTAGGTTGGTGCATGTGCAATTTATACTAACTGACGAGGTAAACACAGGAACAAGTTCACCACTTTTAGCCAGTATGTGCACAAAATGAAATCAGCTTTAGGGTTATTAATTTGTTGTATGCTGAAAGACAGGAACGGATTGGGAGAATGGCCATTTAAAGTGCCTCTGTGTTTGTCCAGAAATCTCAAGTTCACATACTAACAAGGATATGATCGGCTGGTTGCAAACTTTAAAGCACCTGGTCTGCACTCATCACAAAAGCACCTGGTCTGCACTCATCACAGAGATGTTATCACCCCCATTATGTCATGGTGTCGTGGTTCTCTCTTGCCGTCACCAATTCCATCAAGCTAAGTGTGATATTGGCCTGATTGGCACATGCGAGTGGCGCTGAGCTGCATGTTTTATGATCACATGCTATCTCTAGTCTGTTTTAACAGGGTCGATTTCTTGAGGAAAAAGCTGAGTGGGACCATTCAAATCTAGTTCATAGTAAGGTTATACTTTATAAGTATATTGGAACTTGGGATCAAGGTTTATTTTAAAAGGTAAAGAAGGGAAAATTTGATGCATTAGGAGTATATACATAGTAAGGAAGAATATGTAACATACTGGTATTTGATATCGAGGTTTTACTGTGTTTGGGCAAAACCTTTCCTGGAAGCTGTAGTTTATCTAATTGAAGATGAATGAATGACTGAACAAAGGAAGGAGAGAAGGTTAAAGGCAGGGAAGAAGGAAGGCATGTATGAGACAATAGGACAATGAGCTAAAAGAGAAAGAGGGAAGGGACAATCAAATCTATCATTCAAACCACAAAAGGTCAGTGTTACGAAATGACCAAAATGATTATCCTTTCTTATTCCCTAATTCTAGGAGCTAATATCGCATATATTTTTAATTTCACTGAATAAGATAAGCTCTAACGTGTACAGGGGAAAAAGTTTTCCAGCACAATGTGTTTGTAGCGAGATTTACCGTTCCCGGGGTTGAATTAACGACACACCTGACCAAAGGATCTTAAAGATGTTACAGGAAAAATAATAAAATGCAAACTTTGTGACAGAAAGTCACTGTACTAATACACACAGGATTGTATTTTGAAGATCTGTCTCTAAAACAGGCTGTGCACTTCGTAAAATTGTTACGTTCCTTTGGGGAAGCATATTTAAAAGAAAAGAAACAAGAAGCTGTCGCCACGAGTCTGGAGGCATCAATAGAAATATTGGCCCGGCTTAACTATGTCAAGGGTAACGTGCTCTCGCAACTTTACGTGCTAGATGATCCGATATGTAGATATCCTGAAATGATCCTGGTACGGTAAACGCTGGAGTCCCCTTGCCACTTTTTTGTTTGTTTCAAACTAGTAGAAGCATTTTTTTTTCAAGATTACCGGATTACAGGCAGCCACTGTAGAGTTTTTGGCGATAACTTCTGTCTAAGTACTTTAACTAGAACAGGCCAAAGCTAAACTTGCAGCCCTGGTCATAGAACAGCTGTAATTTATAAACGCTCAAATCATTTTGCTATGTATTACTATGTACTGCTCATTTTCATTAGCCTTTAATACTGACCTGGAATAAATATGAGTATCCAAGTAAAAAAAAGCAAAAAAAAAAAAACAACCAACGTGATATGATATAAGCACATAACAACTAAAGTTTTGGATTTTTTTTTTTTTATTTCGCTAGGGCTCTTTGTTTCATCCACCCCTATGAAAACATTCTGGCTTTAGCTTATTTCCAGGAAGCAAAGCTAGCTAATTATTTCCAACTCCTGTCCCGAAATAGGGCTTCTTTAATTTATAAGCGTAACTTATAAACGCTCAAATCTTTTTGCTATGTCACGTAATACTGCTCTTACCCAAGTTCAAATTTTCATTAGCCGTTAACACTGACCAGGAGTAAATATGAGTATCCAAGTTAAAAAAAAACAAAACTATGATAGTGCCTGCCCTTAGGAGTGACGTCAGGGGGCCATAGGCTAGTCACAGACTTGCAGGCGCAAGGTGGCGGCTATATAGTTTTTGTCGGAAGAAGATGACGATTTATATCAAGAACTGATGTTTATTTGTTCGAACTACTAACAACTATATCAGTGGAATCCCTGTCGATATGATTAGTCTATGAATAGAGGTAGTACCTAGCGCATAGGCTTGACCGGTGAACTTAACACGCGACCAATTACCCCAAGTTTACACACTCAATGACAGCCCGACCTATATGCATAAATTTAGCATGAGTGGAAAGCTCAGTCTATCCCCCTCAATTTCACAGTCTATCCCCCTCAATTTCATATCAGTAACATTATATCTCAATGCGTAAAACACTGTAACAGCCCCTGTTAAAGACCATGGGGCATTTTTGGCTTTCCTCTCGCACCCGTACTGCGTTACAAATGGTGGTGTTGTATGAATGGCATTTTTCAGTGATTAAACTGCTTGTTGGTTCTCAGAATCATGAATGGACAGAGATCATAATATGGCAGTTCGCCTGAAGTATCTACGTTGTCGCTGAAAAAAAAAACACAGCGTATCAAATTAGCGAGGTTGAGTGTTTAAAAAATGAGACTAACATTCAATTTGTCTAATGGAAAGGGACTAGACATGTCTAGGAGTAGTAGACGTGATATGAAATCCGGTTGTTATCATCTAACATTACAATTTGTCATGTTCAGTGCTGATCAGAGGAAATATAGATACTTTACTTTTCAAATTACCAGTAAGGCTGATCTTCTACAAGAGGTGTACTTTTAGACTTAACAAAAGTTTGGAGAGAGGATATGAGGCGGTTTTGGGGGGAGGGGAGGGGGAGAAGTTTTGCATACGGAGTGGCATTATTGAATTGTCACTTGTCAGCCAGGCATAGACCCAGATCTATTTATTTTATGGATAAAATGTATGATATGGTCATTTCTCTTCGTCAGTGTGATGATAACATATTTCAAATTATAAATCGAAGGCATAGTAAAGCATTGTAATAATTGCGTAGATTTATATCTGTTGCTGTATACCTTTAAGGAACATTTGGACTCGACTCTTATAAGTTTGCCAAATTTTGAAAAAGCAGTAAGGAGATATAAATCCAGGCCTGAAAGATTTATTTGGAAAGGAGAAATAGGGGGTTGGGGTGGGGATCGTTGTTTTGACTTCTTTGTATTAGAGGAATTCGTATTTGACTGTATAATCCATTTCATAGATTTAAGGCATTGGAAGCTTAATCTACCACCCCCTCCTCCCCGTAATGATTTCAAATTATCTTAAGATCCTTCACCTGATTTTTTAAAAAAGTCATATTGATCTAGGCACTTTTTGCACTCGAAAATTGTTCCTTGTTTCCCATCCACACACTGAATGACTGAAAGTATATTCCATAAATCTCAGCTGAGTAATGTGGGAAGTTTTAGAATTAAGATTAAATATTGCTGCAGTCTCTCTCTCTCTCTCTCTCTCTCTCTCTCTCCTCTCTCTCTCTCTCTCTCTCTCTCTCTCTCTCTCTCTCTCTCTCTCTCTCATACGCTGTGACAAGAAATCAAAGAAGGGGAATTGGTAGGTTTGCTAGGTTGGCCCATTTCCCCTCCTCACACTCCCCCCTCCCCCCTGAACAATTTTCATATTATCCATTTTAATTGCAAATGCCCTTGTTCATTATAATTTCTACAGGTCACACCTGGTGACACTAGGTCAAGGTCACACTTGATTCTGGCAGTTTTGGCTTGCATCCTTGGAAGCCCTTTCCAGATTGGACTCAACACTGCAATCTTAAATTCACCAGAAGATGTATGTATTTTTATGTTGTTTGTAAGGAAACCACATTAAGTAACATCCATTTTAATTATTTCTGAAATGCTAATAGAATGCTATTATTTTGAGGCTAACTCTAGTTTTCAAGCTGTTTTCACTTTCTAAGAAAATCTGTGAAAGGTCATCATGTCTTATCTCCAAGAAATGTATCATATGTGGCTATAATCACATCAATGTCTTATCCTAGGTGATTAAAGAGTTCTACAATGAGACCTACTTCAATAGGAATGGTGATTACATGCCCAGTGGCTTGCTCACTATACTATGGGCAATCACAGTTGCCTCCTTCTGTGTAGGAGGAATGATTGGAGGCCTTTCTGCTGCATTTTTCGCTGGCAAATATGGGAGGTATGAATTAGGTCTTGAATTTTGTAGAGACAAAGTTTGTCACACATGAGAATTTTTTTTATTATATTTTCCTAAACAGTATTTCAGGCATAGTTGAATTGCTAATACAGTCGACTCCACTTAATTACCTGACGATTAATCGCCTTTTCCGCTTAATCGCCTCATTTCCGATGGAACCGAATTTTTCTATATAAAAGTCGCTGGATAATCGCCTCTCACTCCGGATAATCGACCATTTTTCGGCGCCCGTGAACTCAAAGATCAGTGGTTGAAGGATTACAGTTGACAAACAAATATGTATAGGGACGATTTAATTACGCGGCAGATGGTAGACCGGTTGGCTGAGTGACAGCTGCCACGCCAAAATAGGTGTGATAAGCCTTTCCTCTTCACCTCCCCCTTCCCTTGTCCCCCTTCGTCCCACGCTACGCATCACCGCCGTCGCCCGTCCGATAATGCTAATGCACCGAAAGCCATATAGTCTCCTTTCCCCACGCCTTTCATCTCAGCGAGGCAGAAATGTAAACATCATATTGGTAGATTTCGGCTAGATCAGAGAACGTATCATATGGATGAACGGTCGATCCTGACCGTGCCATCCTACGCCTTATTGTCTGTTGGGCTACTGCGACTTGGCCGGTGAGAGAGACCGTGGAGATCAAACATTTTGTGCCCTGCAACACCGCCTCACTCTAGTCTGTCCTGAGTCTGGCAACGAGAAGGTGTCAATGCACGACATCAAACAACGACATCAAAGAAATTTAACCCCAATACCAACAATATGGCCTAAATTACCTTCTCCTGATTAAGCGGAGTCGACTGTAAATATATGAATTAGTGTGTGGATTATTTGGTATGTGTGGGATGTGGTTAGTAGCAGTAAAGGGCAGAAAAATCATTTTGCTTCCAATTTTCAGATTATTTCTTATATACAGCAGAAGAGGAATAATGTGTCGACCTCAGAACTGATTAAAAGCATACTTATTAACTGAAGTATTTATTAACCATTCATAAAATAATATGAAGATGGAATGTGGAAATGACAGAAAATTGGAATTATGACACAAACAGGAACAAAATTAACAGCAGCCAATGGCAAAACAAGAGTCAGTGATATCCAGATGCAAAGTAAAATTTAGCCCCTTCCATCTCCTTGCCCCAGTAATCAATTGCAGCCCCTTCCTCCATATTCTGACCTTATGTTCATTGTGTGATGAGTTAATGCCTTGTATTGTATTGGTGATTAAGGGTGAATACATAAAGAGAATGTGTTATAATGATCTCTTGGGCCATTCTGATTGGACTAAACATATTAACAGAGCAGGTTCCCAGAGTGTTCATTTACACAATCAGTATTAAGTGTTAAATTTACTTTATATTATGTATGTTTTGTAATAAGTATACTTCATGAATGGACAACACCACTTTTCTTTTATGTCAGGAAAAACACTCTGTTGATGAACAATGTAATTGCATTCGCATGTGCAGCCCTACAGGGATGCAGCAAGTCTGCCAAGTCATTTGAAATGTTAATTGTTGGACGAGTCGTGGCTGGGATCTGTTGTGGTAAGAAATATGGCAGTTTTAAAGAAATTTGATCAGTGCTGTAACATGCTGGCAAAGAATATTGTGTAGGTTTTTTTAATCATTTGATTCTTGAGGGGAATTTTTAGTAAACAGCCCTCTCAGCATAAAGCCATTGATTACTACCAGCGAATTTTACTGCGATTAAACAATTAATTTGTAAACAAATATGTATATTTGAATTTTGCTGACAGAGAAGTAATTGATGCACGGGCTGCGGTAAGACTTGATTATTTCACTGCATACTTAGAAGACCCTTAATATTTAATATTTTCAATATTATTATGAATAATATGTCATGCATGCATGGGACGGGAATTGGCTGAAACTGTTTTCTTTGTTGGAATAACATCTCAGTTTGATTCTGCAGTTCCTGCAAGCATTACATTTCTAAACCAGTATGCGTAAAGCTTGTTGGGATATTTTGCTTAATTATGCCCACAGTGGAAGACAGTTGAACCCAAATTGAAGTTACTGGGCAGTTCATTCTGGATTAACCATACTCTGGATTAAAAGTGATGCAAATAATAGCAACACAGCAGAAGACTAGAAAGAGCAGTGCCATTCTTATGCCCCAAGTGAATATTGCTATACTGGATGATAAGTTACCATGTGTCTAGAATTTAGTCGGTGTTGAGAAAACGGAGGATTGAAATAACCCACCAGTAAAGAGTAACGGCAAGGTGGAAAAATAACCGGCGTTCCAGTGTCACTTGGAGGAGGTGAGTTTATGTATCAGTCTTCTACCACCAATTATAGATAGAGGGATGAACATTTTATAATATGGTACGGTGTAAGCTGTGTCATCTGGGTGTAGCTCTGCAGCTACTGAGTGCCCAGTTGAAATGAATGAATGGCTCTTGTATCTTCCTCATGTACATCTTTGCAAATGGAGAACCACAGGCACATTTCCACCAACCATTTTTCTTTGGAAAACACTCACCAATGGTTGTACTTCTGATAGGCAGTGATCTGTCGCAGGTGGTTTCTGCAAATAGCAGGAATCAGGTCATGACAGGCAAATACAGGATGGTAAAATGTTGAAAATTTTTGCTTAAAAAGTATTCAGAAAAAGCAATTTTCTTTCTGATTAATCAGTTTTATCTTATCCACCTTCCACTGTACTTCCTGTGATATTTTTGTTTATAGCTATAGCTGGTATTTGTTTGCCTTTTTTCTTCCTTGCTGTAGGTATAAATTCAGCTGTGGCACCATTGTATCTGGCTGAAATCTCTCCAGTTTCTCTGCGTGGATTCTGTGGCACATGTAATCAGTTGTCCATAACGATGGGTGTCCTTCTAGGAGAAATACTAGGACTGAAAGATGTGCTGGGTACCACAGAGTACTGGCCAATTCTTGTTTGTAAGTCTAATGTATTTTTAGCATCAGGCACCTTTAGCTATGAACCTCTTTATTCTGAGATCGATTCTGTATTACTTATTGAGTGTTTGGCTAGTTCAAATGAATATACAGCATTCATATTTTCTGTCATTCCTTACATTTACATATCCAGCATGCCTACAGCATTTTCTTCATGTCAGCATCTGTATTTTGTTATCAGCTAAATTTGAAGTGAACCAGACATCATTGTGAAATTTTTAAGTATTTGGGATTTTTTGTCTTTGTATGTGACCAGAGGAAAAAAGTGTTTCATAAATAATTTTTTGAAATCAGGAAATGCCAATGGTTAGTATACAGCTGTAATTCAATTTTTGAGTGTTATGATGGTTACCTTTTTACTCGAGCATCTTCTGTAAAGGTGATTTTCAGGGGTGAGATAGGAATTGCTATGATCTTTATTTTTGTTACTCTTTATTTTCCCAAGCCTTTCCTGCTGTGCCTGCCATCTACAGTTTGATGACTCTCACCTGGTGCCCAGAGTCTCCTAGATATTTGCTGGTCAACAAGGGAGATGATGTCGCAGCAGAGAATGGTTAGCCCATGGGCATTTTTGTAGTAATAGTTTAATCGATGAAGATTATGTCAAAGATGATTGCAGTAATGCTAGTACTAGTAGGTGGTACAGTGGAGTCCGCTTAAGTTGATTTCGCTGCGACTGTCAAAGGAGCTTCGAATTCCAGAATTTGATTTACGATGTTAACCAGAAAAGTACTTATATAGCCATTGTACTTTGATTTATGGTTACGCCATCACCATTGCAAGGGGAAACTTTAATAAGGTCATCCCCCTCCAGGCTTGCTTTTTGTTTTTTTAACTTTGGGAGTCCTGAAAAAGGCCATTTGGATTGATTGTGTTTGAGTAGTGGTAGTCATGAAGAGGCCTGCTAAGAAAAAAAATATCTCCTCATCATCTGTCCCTCTCTTGAGTAAAACCCCTCTCCGCCGCCCTCCAAACTCTCTCTCTCAATCCTGTGTCGCCAACCTGTGAGCAGTACTCACTTTGTGGCGCCAGTAAGTTTGGGCCGATTCAGACAAGAAGAAAAGTGCAAATGTTTCTTTCTCAAATTTGATTTTCCAACAGATAATTTATTTTGATAGTTTGATGCATGCTTTCGGCTTCTGCATTTTTCGTCATCTCAGTCAGTGTTTCACAGATCAATATGGCCTACCCAGTAGAGATCTGCTGTTATTGTTTACCCTGCTGAAGTTTATTCTTAGTTCCGAAAAGTTTTTCCCAGCTGTTGTTCTGCTATATGGTGAGATTAGTGTTGCTTATGAGGTCTTTTTGTGGTCTGCAAGCATTAAATGATAGATGATCCTTCAGGTTTTCTTTTGTCTCAGACACACATTTTTGGTAGCACATGATCATAGGCCTAGGCCTAGAAAACCATTTGTTTCTTAACAGTAGCACATGTAGCAACTGGTAGAACTGATTAGTGCGAGTAATCATATAGTGCTTTGTCACCGAATGCGTGATTATCGATCGACTCTTTACCTTTGTGCTCTCGCCTGACATCCTCGTTCATCAGTCGTGGAGTAATGCTGTACAATACACATCCTTATCTGTCCTCTCAGGTGCTATCTTCTTTGTTTCACGCCCGTGTACTGTGATTTTGCAAGATGAGGAAGAATGGCGAAGGCAAATTTACAGGTGTGACGGCTTCAGTCCGTTCAAATTAAAGAAAAACCACGGTGCCAAGGTTGAATAATGGGGATACTTTTATTATACACAAAGAAGAAAACAAACCTGTAACTTCATTTCCTGTCAATTTAAGAGAAATTCGATTAATCCAAGATCAAATTAGGTGGACTCCACTGTATATTGTTGATGACTGCAGTGGACTATTGGGGCTGTTGCCGGTAGTGTTAATGAACAAACCCTTAGTGAAGAGAATACTTATTAATAGAATATTAGCAGTGATATGAAACTGATAGCTTGCTAATTAAGCAGAGGTCAATGATTATGAAAATTATAGTTGTAATAATATTGATGGTGGTATGAGTGATTATAAACATGTCGAGATTTGAGGTCATTTTTAAATATTTAATTGCTTTGGAATTTTTTATTTATATCAAATTGCAAATGATTCTTAGCAGCTTTATTTCTTATCTTTATGAAAAGATTTGATGTCATTGTTGATGGAAATGATATATGGGTTAACATCCCCCAAAAACCATGTGACCAATCCTGTTGGGCATAACCCATTCATCCTTGGCCTTCAGAAATTTTGTATCCTGAAATCCCAGGCCAAGAGAAATAATCAAACTCTGAAGAGAATTGAAAGCCATGGATAAGCTGTCAGAATGGTGTCCTGTGAACTTTGGTAGTAGTCTCCCCTGATTGTCTGTAGCTTGTTGTTGGCCATGCTTCTGGCTTTATTATAACCACATTCTGTTGTCATATAGGAACATTCAAGTTGTATTTTGAGTGGACATGGGAGGATGCTGTGGGTTTCAGTTGCTAGTTGGCACTGTGGGATTGAATGGATAAAGAGACTAAGGCTGTAGATCTCATGAGATATCTACAAATTCCTTTAGAATTTCTGTAGGTGATGCCATTAAAATGTCTTTCCACAGCTCTTGTATGGTTACGGAAGAGTTCTGACGTTTCAGAAGAAGTCGATGCTATGAGAAAGGAAAGAGTGGAGCTCAGAAATTCCCCAAAAGTGAGTAGTGAATGTTGGTAGAGAATTCTGCTTCTCTGGAGAACTATGGAAGTTTATTACACTTTACTAAGTTTGTGGTGACTGTTTTGACTTTGCTAACTGTTTCACAATGCGATGGAAAAAGTAAAGGAACTCTACTCTTTACCCTTTGTCTGTGTGTTTCAGTTCAGCGTGATGGATCTGTGGAAGAGCCCTGAGCTGAGATGGCCACTCATCATCTGCATTGTCTTACAGATGTCCCAGCAGTTTTCAGGCATCAATGCGGTAAGGGTGGATTTATTTTGAAATGTTTTAGACATCACTCTGAAAGAAGACTAAGAGGATGACAAAATGACAGATGAAAAGGAAGGTCCTTTGCTATTTCATTGTCATAAACATCCATCTACATGTATAGGTCTGTGTACCAGTTTAGACAACTTCAAAGAAGTCTGGGGCAGTATCTGTGACATTATGAGGACTGTTGGTGTGGAATTACTCTCACAAGTCATAATTTATGCAAATTCACTGTAAAATTGGTGAATGAATAACTGTTGACCATTCCTTTTGATTTGTAGACTTTCCAGCTACCTCTCAGCCGAAAAATAATGAATGGAAGTGCCTAGTTATGACTTCCCTGAAGCACTAACTTTGTTGTTTCAAAATACCACTCTACTTCGCTGAGGAGCAGAGAAACACTTACGATGAGGTGCAGTTGTGATTAAATGGCGCTGATGTTATCAGATATGTGTGGAAGGATGGGTGTGAGAGAGAGTTGGGTGAGAGGCAGTGGCTGTTTCTTATGAATTTCCACATGCTCCCATAAGCGTGGTAGTCTGAAAACATATCCATTTTTGACGATCGCTGACATATTTAGTCTGATAAGTCTGAAAACATATCCATTTTCGACGATCGCTGACATATTTAGTCTGATAAAAGTCTTTGACCTAACTACTTGGTTGATTGTTCACTGACATACACAGACCTTCACTGTGCAGTGGGTCATCAGAGTCTTTGTTCCACTTCCCAGTCATATGGTCTGTCAAGTGGGTAATCTGGGTTTAACATTAATCATAGCCTCATCCTTCACATGTAAGTTGTTGGGGAGGTGCCTTATCACATATATTTGTTCTAGCCTTACTTCCAACAGTGCTTTTTGCAATTAATCACAGTAATGTTAAGATTATCTACTGTTATCTGAAAACCTGTGATTACTAACTGCGGTTGGTTGCACCTTTGATCTATTTCAATCCCACCAGGTGATCTACTATTCTACAAGCATTTTTAAGTCAGCAAATCTGCCAAAGTCAGAAGCTCAGTATGCCACAGTGGGGACTGGAGCAGTTAACGTGCTGATGACTTTTGTTTCTGCATTGATTATGGACAGGGCAGGACGTAGGTCTTTGCACATGATTGGTCTTGCAGGAATGTGTGTGTTTTCTGTAGTTCTGGTCGTCTGTCTCACTCTGCAGGTAAACAGTTGTTGAGATAGAATAAAATCTTTTTATACAGTAGAGATTCCGTATAAAGTATGTCTGGATATATGGCAAAAGTATACTTATTATTTAAGTATACCTAAATTGAGGTTCGCCTGAAGAGTGAAATGATAGAATAATAATGAATTCATGCATGTGAAATTCCTACTTAACAGCAAGTTATATTTATTAAATGATTACTCAGTACCTAAGTTCTGCTGTAGTTTCTATTAACGGTGGTATTGTTTATACAGCGTTTATATTTGGTATTCAACCTTCATGCCACTACATTAATATCCAATAAAATGAAGAATAAGAAAACTGTGCTTTATATAAAAACAAACTTGTCATTTTAAACACACCTTTTTGATGCAGAATTTGGCAGTTTGTATCAAGGATCATGTGGGAAAGATTTGTGAGTCAGTTCAAATAAAATCATAAAATGAGATATGCTGGTATTTAGGATATTATGAACAGGGAAAGACTAAAACATTTCTTTGTCTTGACTCTACAGCCAACTGTGTCCTGGTTGTCTTACATCAGTATTGTGGCTGTTGTAGTCTACATCATATTTTTTGCCACTGGACCAGGTATGCTCCCAAACAAAACTATCCTCAAGCAAAAGTTTGTCATTGCTTGTCCATATCTATATTTGTGTACCTGAATGCATTCAATATTTCCTCCTTAAACAGTTTCTTTATGTTCCATTCTTAATTCTTACCCTTTTATCCCCACCTCTTTTATTCCGCTGATTCACTTCACCGTGGTAACAGAAGAGTTCAGTGGGATTACATAACTGTTTCTCACTATTGTTCACTGATGGAATAGAGGGAGGTATGGACATACATGACTCTTTAGAAATATGTTACCAACGAGGAGCAGTTTCATCCTTAAGGCATGGGTATTCAGTGACAGTCAGCTTGACAAACTGAGAAAACTTATCCCAGTGTTCCCTCCCCACATTCCTACTACAGTATTAAACATGATCTCAGATTTCTCATTAAATTGAATGCCTAGGATCTCTTTGGTTTATTATTGAATAATGTTGTCCCAGTCAGAGGCACTAGAATTAATAACTGCATGGTAACCGCAGTGAATCGACACTTGTGTTAGAGTCAGAATACACTAGAATTTCGTGAACTTAAATTTCAGTGGAACCAGCGGAGAAATTCAAATTTGTGAGACAGTTGAGCTAGTGAGGTAAATTTAATATAGTCACAGGCATGAAATTGGATTATTCAAGGTTTGAGGTTAATAAGATTTATACTGATTGTCATACTTCCTGATCTTCTGAACTGTATCAATATTGCTTCTTTGCTGATTATCAGGTGCTATTCCATGGTTCATGGTAGCAGAACTGTTTGCTCAGGGTCCACGCACTGCTGCAGTCAGTGTGTCAGTGGTGGTAAACTGGCTGTGCAACTTCACTGTCGGCATCGTCTTTCCACTACTTCAAGTAAGTAATCTTGTTATTTCATAGATCTTACTGTTTTAGCAATAGCATATCCTGACATCTGAAATTCTTCATTATGAGTGTAAGTTGGGAGAACCTGGACTACAAACTTGAAGTTTAATGTGAGCATATGAATCTGAATGCTACAGAAATTTGCAACATTAAAAAGCTTACGGCTTTATTCTATAATTCTTTGGACCCTCCCCCCTCTCTCCCTTTCCCCCTCCCCTTCCCTATCCCCTCCACCCCAACAAAATCCTGATTGCTTTAGGCTCCTGGATAAAATTCTTGAAAAACAGATATGCCTCTGAACTTAGATTGAGAAACTGAAACTTTTGGAATTTGAAAGATTGACGTTTCAGTCAGACCTTCAAAAGTACCTCGAGAGACCAAAATATCAGTCGGACCGATTCTTCATAAAACTGATCTTTCAGACTGTTGGAATACAGTTAAGCTTAGCCTGGAATGTTAGTCATTGGGATCCAAAGGGTTTAGGAACATGTTTCTGTCCTAATCTGCTGTATCAGCAGATGTATGCAACATTCATTGATGATTTAACATTTCTACTGAGGGGCCACATATACCTTCTTTACTGGATAGAGATCATATTCATCATTAGTCATGTCTTTTGATCGTTTTCACAATCATGCTGGCCTTTCTGATTTTGATATATCTGTATTTTCATCTCTCACTCAATAGAAAGCCATCAAGACGTACTCCTTTGTACCCTTTGCTGTCATGTTGGCTCTGTTCTTCATCTTCACCTTCATGTATGTGCCGGAGACCAAAGGCAAAACCATTACAGAGATTACCATGATATTCAAAGCACCAACTGCTAGCAGTTCCTCAGGTTTATTTGCTTCCACTGACACACGCTATGAACACATTGAAAGGGCTTCATCTAGTAACTTACTGTTGCAGCCTGAGGAAGATGATGACAACATACAAACAGACCTCACACGTGACAATGAGAAAAATGACATAGTTAAATTTCATTAATTTTAGACAGTGGAGTTATTGTGGTGTTGTATAGCTAGGTCAGTGGGATTTGTATTGTTAGCATGAATTTATGTAAATTATGATGATAGTGTTGGTGTGATACATTTCTTACTTGCTTATTCTGAAAGAAGAAACTGTAGGCAGTATTTATATACTTTCATA
>JAWQUT010000613.1:172805-183833 GCA_033807755.1 Ellobium chinense | reverse complement strand
CGTCAAATTGGGAAGCAACTTCCGAGAAAATTGCCGTTAAAGATGGCGGTGCGTTTTTTCGTGTTTGGTATGAGGGTTCCTTCTTTCACTCCCTAGCAACAGGTATTTAGAGTTAGTCTATGAGCATGAAATTTGGCATGATTACACATAAGGGATTGATAAGCTTTCTTTCAAAATTCTGCATATTTTGACTCAGCCATCTATAAGTTATAGTGAATTGATTTCACCCTACTTTATTGTCCAAGGATGAGTTGCAAACAATGCAAACTAAACAGATTACGTTTGTGCTTTTTTTTTCAATATAAGGACCTATATATCGTTCTTTGCTACTTAGAGTGTTTTTATAACTGGCTTTTTCATAAATAACACCACGATTTTGATTTAAAAGCAATTAGCCATTGTAAATTATATCCTCAACTCTGCCATTTATGAAAGGCAATAATCAAGTTAAAAACAAGTTAAAACAGACAGTAACTCAGATTAAATCCGACAACTGTCACAAGCCAAGGAAACATGGTTTGATTTTGAGGGGAAAAAGAGCTACATCAACCATGAATGAAAAGTAATGAATTTTATTGAAAAAGGAAAAGGAAAAAATAATGAATAGAGTCCAACTTACTCAAAGATGTCTACTTAGTAATCCATACACGAAATATCACCACTTGAGTATATGAATTAACTAACACATACTGTTAAAGCACAATCAACAAGTTATTTTATACATCAAACTGTCCTGCCCAACTTCTCCAGGGCAATCCAGGTCCATTAAGATAATATTTTCTAAAGCTACCAGCTTATTCAAAAACGTTAATAAAGAAAACATGAAGCAGACCGAGAGAACAGCAGACCAAGAAATAAGATCTGGCTGCTACTATTTACCACATGCAGGCCATGCTGTCTCCTTTGAAACTCTTATAAACAGCTGACACTGTCTAGTCTTGCCTAGCCTAGTCTCTAAGCAAACTAAATACTGCCACTACTACTAACTCTGCTAACACAGCCATAGGTTACAGCTATCACGTTAGAATAATTAAACTTATCACAGTAAAATAAGAAAGGCAAACATTCCATGCTGACGAGTTGTAAACCACGTGCGGCTGGCTGGTAAGTGGAGCGTGGTCATGGGGTCAAAGGCTAATAACACAAAGACTTGAAAAAGCTGCGCGAGGATCGGCTGAATCTATTTCCATCAACCACTCAACGTGTACGAAACATAGTCTTGGCAACAAAGTCTCATTTGTTTATTATTTTAGACGTTTTCATTGGCCAATTTGAAGATACCAGCTAAATTTAGTAGCTTGACCAATACATTGTCAAAGAGAGGAGCTTTCCACCTTTCCAACGATACCAAGTAATCGGTACTTGTTAGCTTGCGTGATCTGCGGAAAGCGAGCAAAGTGGGACCCATTCTGGGGCAAATTTCGACAGATTTTGCTAAGCAAGTCAGACCCCCCTTGCTTTTAACGATCAAAATAATATACTTAGCGACATTTTTAAAGGCTATGCTTCATATATGATGTACAGAAATGGCTAAATTATCACACTCATCAAAAATAAAAAATGACCCAAAAAATCGAGTTTTCACCTTTGAACGCGATTTTCTGGATTCGGGTGGTTGCGACTTGCGTTGAGGTTCGTGATGCTGGCTCACATATGTGAAAGTCCATTTTCAGACTCTGAATATAACTCCATGACATTCAGTTTGAGTAAAAAATGAAAGAATAACGCTAAACTCTTTGAGTATATCATCTAGAAACCTGCATTATTCTACTGGAGTTGAAAGCCATTCATACCAGCTGAAGTGCTTTAGATAGGGAATATGTACGAGTTGCTGTGTTAGAATCCTACACTTTGACCATTGTTAAAGTCTTTGTATTTCCATACTTTTCATGCCTGAGATAACAGATTTGCTTTAGAAAATTCTGCCATTTTACAAAACAATATTGTAGGGGCCAAAATCACAAGTTTTATAGGAGACACGAATGTTTTTGTGTTGCGCCTCAACTTTTCAATTAATCAGTGGCACAAAAGCCTAGGTATCTCAGAAATCATAAAAAGGACAACAGAATAATCTAGATGGAAAGGTTAAAAACTTAAGCTTCTATATGAAGATGCCAGATGCAGGGATGCCAATTTTCTGGATAAATCTGGATTTCCGGATTTTTCGCAGTTTTTAGCAGGGGGAAAGAAAATCCGGATAGTTCGCCGTTTTGAGCAGCGGAGAAAAAAAATCCAGCATTATCTGGATAACATTCATGAAAATGAAACACACGAAGGATGAATCGCACGGAAGCCGGAAGTTAGATATTTCCAAACTTCCAGGATGCGCGCGCGCACGCCTCTAACAAGGTCAGAGGAATATCGGTGCTATATTTAGCACCTGAACTCGCAGAAAGTGTAAACAGTGCGCTCGGTCATCATTTAAAAAAAGAAGTGATGTAAAATGAACAGTCCTACTCAGAATCCATTGTTTACTATACATTATATTTATTATCATAAATCTGCTTACATCCGTAAGCTGAAAGAAGATGAATACGTGTGGTGCACACTGTGCAGTAATATAAACAATGACACGCCGGGAAAGAAGGCACCTAAGCCTAAGCGTCACGCTTCAACTACTGAACTCAAGGAATTGTCACATAGTAATACTGACAGTAGGATTCCGTTGAGTTTCAAGGACATTAACCCTAAAAGTGGCAATCGCCGATTAATTCGGCGATAAACCATGTGAGTAAGTGGCAACGCTGATTAGATCGGCTATATTGCCGTCCCATTTTTTTTAGTTATTTCCCCTAGTCCCTTGACCTTTATTTGGACTAGAAAGCAAAACTATACATGTTTGGAAAGATAGATAGATAATAGATTTGTGCACAAGATAGTTGTGTTCAAACTGCAAATACTCTAAAAATACTTGGATTTCTGTGCACCTCCTGAAAATATTTTTTTGCATCACCAGCGGTCATTTTTATTTTTTAAAGAAGTGACCCAAAAAAATATAACCGATGCTTTCATAAACTTTTAATTGTTTTTTCAAGTTGTCTGTCCAACTACCTTTCCAAGGATAAATTAGTTTTGTACCTTTATAACTAAAATTGAATTTTTAATGAATTTTTTACTACCACCCTTCATATTAAACAAAATATACCTTGCCATTTAGGAAAAAACTCCTGCCACTACTAGGGTTAAAGAGAAGGAGAATGCAACCAAGTTTTCAGCAGCTTTTTCATTGTGAACTTGGCGTGAACCACTGAATCCAGCTCAGTCTGAACTCTTCAAGTCTAAGCATTACTCATTGACATTTGTGCATATTTTATCAGGACCAAATAGCCTGAAATAAGATAGGACAAATGTGCATTATGGGCAAAGAGATGGTAAAATAATGTACACCTTGCTTAAATTTCACGGTGATATCAGTTCCCTCCCACTCTTGAATATGGCTATTCCTCTATTCCTTGCTGTATGTAGGTGTATTAATATATACTTTATCTGTGCAGAAGAAATTTAGGCCCTAGGTTATGTAGACACAATTCTAAAATTGACTTTCCTTTAAACTTTATTTGATTTTAATGTTTACTTTAGGGCCTTATAATTGTGGAAAATGATTCAGAATTAAATTTAAAAGTACAACGGTTGGGTTGGCTTCTGTTGAAAATGTCGATACGCTGCGCGCTCGAGCAATTTTCAGGATCTTTTTTTTGGTCTGGCATTGGCATCCCTGCGGATGGTGAATTTAACCTAACTTTGCATATAAGATCTATTACTGTAAAATAATTGTCTTAGAATTGCATAGCACAGTGCTCAAATGAGAAAAGTTTTACATAAACATGTAAGATATTTGATACAAACTGTGCTTTTGTTAGTTGCTAGGTGATAATTATGATTTAATTTTGTTATCTACTGTTTTAAACTGAAATGATATTGATTTGACAATGATATTGAAACAAATAAGACGTGTGTGTTTGAAAATGTGATTGCCAGTTTACAGGCAGAATAATATAATGTAGTAGGGTTCACTTAATATGATAGTGCTTTACCCAAAATCTGGGTTAAGCCAAATGAAAAGAAAATCTTCACGCAGAGGCCCTCATTATTTTTTAGTAAAATACATCTGACAGGGAATTATTGATAACATGACATGTGTTGCTCTGATGAGAGAGGAAAAAGTGACAGAGAGAAGCAAAAATGAGCAGTAACCATCAGTTTTCCTTCTCCTTGTTCGTTGATGGTTTGGCATATGGAGATCATGCCAAATACTGCATCAGTAGAGGATGATGACAACATTTAGCAATTCCTGACAACACACAACGTTCTCAGTCAAGTTGAGTCATCGTTAGGCGTCATCAAGACCATCACTTAGAAATAATGTCGTATGCATTCACTTTCTATTGCTTTTTTGCACACACACCATCCTCGATTGATTTTATTATTGTTAGGTATGATATGCTATATTGTGACTGGCCATGTGTACCCAGTAAGTGCCATTTATGTATTTTCATTAATTCTCCCACTGATTATATTTCTCATTTTCTTCGACACTTTGTTTTCTCAGCCGTAACAAATACAATGGCAAAGAAAAAACAAACTTCACTGTCATTTGACTTTACAGTGCAACTCAAAAAAAAAGTTGACAAGAAAACATGCACAGAATCTGAAATAGCTTGGAAGTTCAAAATACAAACTCAAATTTTTAAAAGGAACAAGCTTTACTTTCAAAAAGTTTTTGCTTTATAGTTGTTTCCTTACAGCTTTATTGTGCTTATTATAAATTATGCATGAATTTAATCTTTGTTGCAGAACATTTTGAGTCACATATCATCATTTATCTTTGCATAATATTATAATCTTTCTATCAAATGTAGGCGAGTCCACCTTCCATACAGGCAACCCCCACCCTTCAATTCATAGTTGCTGAACAAAGGCTTTAATAACCAGTCACAGTGAATCACACACGTCATATTTTGGTTATTGTAGCCAGAATCAAGGGATACTGTAAAACTCTATATTGTATGCTGCATCCCTCGATGCGTTCCATCTCAGGAATGAAATGAAATAAGTTGAAGTCCTCATTCTGCACATGGGTTTGCCAGATATTTGCCAGCATGGGTGAGTAGGAGAGGATAACAATCCTAACAGAAGCCTATTTGATGGTGATAGCAGTAGAGAGCAGTGCTTTATTTAGAGCCAAGCTTTCACCTAATCGCATTGCAAGTGAAGCCTTTATAAATTGACCTCAGCAGCCAGTGGAAATTCAGACTCACTGGCTGTTATAAACATTCTGTAATTTCTTAACTATCAATCTGTGCATGAAATCTGAAAGCCATAAATCAGTATTAATGAAGAAATGGAGAAGCAGAGAAAGCTTGTGGCAATTGTCGTAAAGTTTGCCACTTATTGATGTAGATATGCTTAAGAATCTAAGATATGAAACAATCTAAATAAATCCTATGAATTTCATGATAAACTTGTTTGAATGTACTCATTTTTCATAACAAGTGTGCTGACATTTGAAAATCGCACAAGTTTTTGCATTACTGTATTTGCCTGATCTCATGTATACTTTCATATGTCAAGGAGACCAGTTTGTTTTTAGCTTTAATTTTTGTCGGTAGAAACAAGGTCAGTTTGTTTTTATACCTATTTTGTTTTTAAAAGCAAAATGCCCTATAGTAGAACTAGACTATTGTCATTATGCACCTTACGCATTTTGAAGGAGACGCAATTGGCTTGCTGTTCCCAGGGCGTTTTCCCCAGCAGTACCTTGTTCTGCTTTTAGTGACTGTCGATAATTTGCTGCACAATTGCTTTACAGTCATGTTTTTTTCCTTAGTGTCAAAATGCTTTTGCGTTATAGATGCTTGAAATTTTATCATAATACAAAAATCTGTCAAATTTACCCCAGTAACATTTGATTTAGGAGGGGAGGGGGATGCGGGGAGGGCACGACTGTGAACTCCAAAATAGATGATGTCTGGTATATAAAAAGGTGTTCAAATCAGTTCTGTAGAGTAGTTAATAATAATACCTCTCCTGAATTAGAGTTATGTTAGGTATCTCTGTTAACTTATTAAAAAGTTAGACTGATATAAATGTTACAGTTAGTTTATTGGTGGTTTATACAGATGCAGCTGAACATTTTGTTCCCAGGGATTGCTGCCATATCCTACATAGATTTGACTGTTTTACATTTAATTGCCAGTAAATATTCATTTCAAGATATTATACCTCAGATACATTCATGCCAAATTACATCTGTTTCCAATATTGTTGTTTAAAAAATGCAGCATTTTATCTTTTATGCTTATTGTAGTTTGCAATGTATGAATGTGAATTACAGCTATCCTTTTCTGGCTGTGAGTTTTATTTTTTCCATGTGTTATTATTTATTTCCTAATCTGCCTCAAAACTCAGAAAAGAAGCCACCAATTTCTTGCATCTGTGAAGGCCTGCAGCTATAACCAGTTTTGCTATCATGTTTAAAGAAGAGGAGAGTGGCTCTGAAGTTCTGTTTACCTTCTTTCAAGCCAGGGAAGTGCACAAAGTAAAGGTCAAAACCCGAACAATTCATTTGGCTGAAAACTTGCCATAAATAAGCAGATATCAGCCTCAGCCATTTTGGACTACATTAAAAATTGCAACATTCCACTGTTTTTTAAGAGCAGACAATTTGTCATGTCAGTTTTTCTGAATCTGTTCCTACTTGTTCTTTACTTGTTCTTGGAAGCTGCGTCACTGCACTCAGAGCGTTCTCGTGTTTGCTCTGCCTCCCATGTCAACAATCACCCTAGTGTCTGCTAGCATAATATTCCCATCAATATTTGGCTGATTCTGGCTTTTTATCTCTTTGTTCCCATAGCATTAGCAGTTATCTTTTCCAGCACAAGCGCTACTTCCCAGTCTTTCATAACTATGAATCAGGTCACCTGCCTCCACTAACCCACTATTTACCTTACATTTCTGCATTGCCTCTGCACATAATATGGGCATCTGCACCGTTCATGATGTCCTTTACACCCAACAGCAATGTGCTTCTGTTTGTAATATTTGGTCCTTTTCAGTTGGAAGCAGAGTCCACCTAACACATAATCACATTTGATTTAAAGCACCATTTTCATAATTGTTTAATTCTGAACACAGATGATACGGTATTGATAAATACTTTAACTGAAATCTTGTGAAAGATTTAGATTTTTATTATTTAAGAATGGCAGAGAAATTATTTGTGTGTTAGATTTGTGGTCTTGATGAATAATACCCTTGAAAAGATATAGGTTTTTGACATCTATTAGAGGGGCAAATCACTCATTGTGTACAAGCCAATTAATCCGCTAATACATGTATATAAAATCTCCCTTTTTTGGGGCGCTGCCAGCTAGTGTCAGGGTATAGAAATATGTAAACTGACCTGTGTAAATAAATAAAGCATCCAATTTTGAAGTTTCAGGTACAATTTAAGCCTTCTAGATAAAAAAATAAAGTGTGTAGGCCTTTGTATTCACACACGGTCAAAACCAGCCAATGAAAAATTGGGGACCAAATCAGAATTCGAGGTGACATTGTTTGAAAGACATGTGAAAAATTTTGGGCGTTGACCCCACTTTTTCTTCCTGTTAAAAGATCGGGCAAAAGAAGTACTTTAATCTCCATGGAAGAAATTTCCTGAAATCACAGTGGTTTATGTAGAATAACACAAAATGTTAATAGGGCCAAAAGAAGAAAAAACAATAGGTGCCAAAGACCTACAGTATATCAGCCAGTTTCATGGTTTAGTAATTCAGAAAGCTCATTAAACAAAGTAGCAAATTTATGATCTCTCTATCCATATAGAATTCATTCATAGTCTTTACAGTTATACAAATAACATTTTTTATGTGGTAATATCATAATATGCAGTATGTTATTTAGTTTCCAGATCATGTGTTTACAGTATACATGTGCCAGAAATTACCCAAATAGGTTTGATATATATTTGTTTTCCTTTTATAAAAAAGAGTATTTATCTCCAGTTATGTGACTGATAATAGCCTTTTGACTATCTATCGTACACAGATACAGTGTAGCTCCCAAACTTCATCCTTATTTGAGGCAACTGGCATAGAAGTCTAATGTGTGAGATATATGAGTTTCTGAAGCAAATTTGATATAGGAATCTAGAACAAAAGACCAGTGACAGTGTGCATGTGTAGTCTTTGAGTTAATTTGTGAACTGCATTAACTTCAGCGAATACAACTGTTTTGCCGATTTCCCAAGGTTACAGCGGTGCATTAATTAACGCAGGATTTATGCATACTGCCACAGAGCTGTGCAGTGAGTAGGTGAGGAAGTTATGTGAAGTTACAGATCATAATGCTATACTTATCAAATAAAAAATAGTTTTGATTATAATGAAATCTTACATCCTCAAGCATCACTTCCGCTGCAACTTTCATCAGTGCTCAAAACAAACTCACATATTGGTACCAATGTTCATAACTTATGTCTTTATCCACTTATGTGTGTTTTTGTAATATATTATTGCTGAATTTGTGCTCTGTGAGGGCCATTCCTGGAGGCTGGGGTTTTACGATATTGTCCCAACTCATGTAGAGCATGCCAACTTGGTGAGATTAGACATCAGATTAAAGCATTTTTTTAGTGGGAGAAGTGATTACATTATTCTGTGTCAGGGACCATTGAGGAGTTCTGACCTTTACTCTGGATTTAGACAAGGGTGGTGGACTTTGTGCTATAACACCTTCCATCTCCCACTTCTTGTCCATTTCCAAAACAAATTTAGGACAAAGAATTTGATACAGAAAGTAAAAACATGGTAATGTACATAAGATGTAGATCTATCTCTATACACATTAGCCAGTCTCTTGTGGGCAGGTGGATCCTGGGTACATTTCTGTGTCTTTTATATTCATCTTGTTAGTATCAGATAGCCAAAAGCAAAGTATAGAGTGGTTGTGAGTGGAGCTTAAATGTGGCATTGCCGTTGTTTTAGAGTTAGATAATGTACAATTTCCAATATCAAAGTCTAGACTAGTTGTGAGTGGAGCCTTAAATGTGGCATTGGCGTTGCTGTAGTTAGATAATGTACAAGCTCCAATAGCAAAGTCTAGACTAGTTGTGAATGGAGCTTTAATGTGACATTGGCGTTATTTTAGAGTTAGATAATGTACAAGTTCCAATCCATGGGTTGCCAGGCTTGCCTTGGCTTTTTCAAATTTTTGGCTCTTTTTAAAAGCCCTTGGCTCCCATACAATTGAGTGGCTTTTCGCTTCTTTTTGACTTCAGGTCAAAGCTGCTTTTCCTATATAAAAAGTGTTTGCACTTCTCTGTATCTTTCCAGACATGGTTTGACTCTTTTTTGTATATATATGTGATTTGGCTCCGCCGGATAAAAAGTCTGGAAACCTTGATTGGAAGCTCACACATTGTGGTTTCAAATTTGCTGTTGGCACAAATTAATATTCTGTTATGTGTGATTTCTGAGAGACCCTCCTTGTGTTGAAGAGGATGTGGCAAGAATCGGCAGTAATATGAATGCCAATGAATGTGAGGTAAAGCTATAAGTAAAGCAAAGACCACTTGCAAGTTGGTGCATTTCTCCTGTCGCTTCCGCATTAGTCACAGCCATCTTGGCTTGCCTAGGATAACAACTTCTACTCTCGGAGGGGATGGCCCCTTTATTCTCAAAATGACATCACAGAAGACTTAAGAAATGCAGTCCTTATTTCAGCGCGCAAAGGACTGCCATGCTGGTGAAATTCCTGAAATGTTATTTAAACCTACTGCAGTCTGATGATGTTTTCTCACTGAAGCCTCCATGTTCCTTTAGTCATTTCCCAACTCAAACTGTTTTTATTGTTTACATGCGATTTGCCAAATATTTTTATTGGAATTTGTTGCTTTCATGAATGGCAGGTTACACATTTTATATAGTTTTCATTGCTGACATTGTGGGAATATATACATTGAAACATATATCTACCACAGAGATGTTATCTATTGTTTAAAGTTTTTGCAAGAATGATAATCTGTATGTATGTGTAAAAGAAACAAAGAACAATTTGAACAGATAGGAGTAGTTAAACTTCAACACTTGTAAGTCTTATAATCCAGACACTAATTGATGTAAAGCTCTGGAAGATCAGGTTTAGAATGGGCTTGATCTGCCCATGAGTCAGCTTAATCATAATACAGTATATCATCTTTACTTTGCATCTCTAGCTTGAGTTTGGAACAATATTTAGAAGAAAACATTGTTGACAATGCATGATGTGCAGACTTACAGACAAAAATGAACGAGTGACTGTGAATGAGCAGTAGTGAGTACAAAGAAGAATAGAAATGGAAGGAGGAGAATAGACTGTCCCCTCAGAAAATCGCGGTCGCAAAAACGAGATTTTGAGGGCACAAAAGGATCGAGAAGTGAAAAAGTGTTACTGTTTTGTGTGTGTTTGGGGAAAGATTTATAAAATGATATTTAAGCTCATGGAATTAGGCAAAATAGTAGAAGTTGTTTTTTTTTTCTTGGGTGGTTTTTATGCAATACCCTCACGCAAATTACACTCACACACAAATCTCTTTCTCTCACTCTCTCTGTCTCTCTGTCTCTCTGTCTCTCTCTCTCTCTCTCTCTCTCTCTCTCTCTCTCTCTGTGTGACTCACTGATCACTGATCCTCGAGAACCGTTCAGCCAGCTCAATAGCTTGATAGAAGCCTCTATTTGATATGAATGTTTGCGAGTAAATTGCGAGCCGATAGGAACGAAGCCCCGTTTATCACCGATTCCTCAGATATAATTTCTTATCTTATGACTCCGGTAAGCCTATCTGGATCGGCAACGCAATCGTTGATTTCTTTCGAGTCAAAACCTCAAGACAGATCAAGAATGACAACTCTGGAAGTCTCTTGTTCAGAGTTTGTTTGGTCACCTCAAGTCCATGTGCAAATGACACCGGGTTGTAGCGTGGTCTGTCATGTTACAGGTAGGCCCTAATTATAGGCAGATAACTTTTGATATGCCATATTTTTTTTTGAGC
>JAWQUT010000613.1:129034-151954 GCA_033807755.1 Ellobium chinense | reverse complement strand
CACCATCAATCATCATTATTACCATTATCATTGCTATCATCTCAGTAGTAAAAGTGAAAAGTTGATACTAAATTGTAACCTGTAATACAGAACAAATAATTTGAATAATTAAGTAATTTTTAATAAAAATAATTTAGAGCTAAAACTGTTCATGAGGTCGTGTGGTCAGAAACATGAATTGCATCACAATCGCACTGTTTTGAGGCATTTTCAAAACCTCCTTAAAGAGCAGGTAATTAAGATAGAAACAACTTCTGTTGTTGTTTTTTTTAGTATATTTATTCATCTAAAAGGGGAGTGTTCGTTTATTATCAATGATGATGATTGGTAGTGGTAGTATGCTGCTCCTGCTGCTGCTGCTGCTGCTGCTGCTGATGATGATGATAAGGGCAGTAGTGGTTTTAGCGTAAAAAAAAAAAAAAAGTAAACAGTGATACCTCGGAATAATTTATAAATAAAAATCACTATCTAGTAAGAATCTCCAGTGGTAAAATTTGCCAAATTTTCGGTCGCTAGACCTTCATCAGGGCGAGTAAATACTATAAAAACAACCACCCTACTATTATCATCATCATTACGGTCATTATCACCATCATCATCAGAACCACCACTACAAACATCAATACCATCACTACCTCCACTACTTTTGAAATTAGATCTGATTCTGCTCAGGTTCGACACAAAACTTTTGAAACAATGGCCTATATAAATAAAATTTATTTCAAAAGATGGTCGACGGTTCGTGATTGAACACGCCATCATGACTGATAATTAAAAAACGAAACGTACGAAGAAAAAAGCAAAACAAAACAAATGAATAGGAGCCTGAGGGCCGAAATAGAAATAGAGCAACACCCCTAATATCATCATCATCATCATCATGATAATCATGATAATCATCATCACTACCATCGCTATTAATCACCATCATCACTACCCGACCGCTATTCCACCATTATATAATTCACTTTCGCTCCGTCCATTTAACTCTTTACGCTTTCTTTCAACACCATCCTTCACCAACCTTCCTTCTCGCTTTGTCCCCTACTGACCTACTTTCACACAATGAGACTTTCTCACACACAGTCCACCGCACCGGTTTATTTATACTATACACGCCTGCATTCCTGTCTTGACCCTGCTCTTGTACAGTACTTCCAACGCATTCGTCACTATACATTTGCATGTAACAGTTAACGCAAACAACATTATTATATAAGATGGCAAAGAAGCACCTTACCATGTACTTCACTATGATCCACTTATGAAGCCACTGCAGCGTTACTGTCGAAGCACACGTGAGTAAGACAGTATATTCTACGTCTTGACAGTTTTTGTTTTTTTTAAACATTAAACAGAAAAAAAATGTCTCTGTTTAGTTTATTGGAGAGACATGGGTCAGAGGTCCATCCCATGTCTGTCCTTACAATAACATTAGAAAAACTCACTCCTAATTATGGACCTGTATTCATGAGGTTTCACCAACCTTCCAGTCATGGTACTCGGGAGTGACTTCTTGACAGGGGTAAATTCTGTATGCAAAATAGGCATTTAGGTTGCAAAAGTAGTACATAAAACATACTAAAGAGTGTGGAATGAAGACTAACATGCATGTGCCGAAATATACTGTTACTTAGATACTTGTGATTATCTACACATTTTTATGATTATGCTATGCTGTGTGCTCCATGCTACGCATTTATTTGTTGTGTCTGTTTATTAATCCAACGATTTATCTATTATATAAACGTAATTGCTTTATCCATCAAATTTATTCATATAACTACATCTTATCTATTTATCTCTCTATGAACACACGAGGGCACGTTATCAGGCAGTCGCTAACGAACAGATATTTTTTCACATACGGAAAGAAAATGTTTAAGAAAAAGTAAACATTGAAAAACTCACTAGCCATGACGGCACACTCTCTACAATAAGGTGAAGACCAGGCAGTGTCGAAGTGGCACACTAAGCAATTAGTCTATACTTTGTTTCTTTATCTATTTGATTTATTTACTTATTTATTAACCTGTCTATTTATTACATATCGCACTCATAAGAAACTAAAATGAGTCTCCCTTTGTAATTCTGGGAAAATTTGAAATACTGTAGTTGACAACTAACATTAACCTGATACCTCCATGTTTAGAGCTGGGAAAGTTGAAAAAGCTCCGCCATTGGCTCTAGAAATAGCTGAAGAGTTCGTATTCTAAGAACAGCATGCTCACCATGTAACATATATGTGTGTGTGTGTGTGTGTGTGTGTGTGTGTGTGTGTGTGTGTCTGTGTCTGTGTGTGTGTGTGTGTGTGTGTGTGTGTGTGTGTGTGTGTGGAGAGATTAGGTAACTCTAACATTTCGTATGGAAATAATGACAAAAGGGTGAAAAAAAAACAAAGGGCATGAGAGTACTCAACATGCTAACATCTGTATTACGAGATAAAGGAGTTAGTGTTTCAAAAAAACGTTCACGACTCCGCCTACCCGTTTGTACGTTCCAGATAATGTTCATAGGGTAGGGACCTGACATTTTCAGAAATGCGTGGGGTGAGAATAGCATAACAAAGGAGCACTTTAAAGACAGTCCCTTGCTAGATTCCGGCTCGATGGATTGTGAAAGACTACCCCGGCATTGTTTTGTCCTTTTCCTGTGATCCGTTCCAGCTGACCGGAACTACCAGCTTGGCAAGAAGATGCCCTTATGATGGGTGGTTATTAAAGCTTGTCCAG
Organism: Ellobium chinense; assembly: GCA_033807755.1. Taxonomy (NCBI): domain Eukaryota; kingdom Metazoa; phylum Mollusca; class Gastropoda; order Ellobiida; family Ellobiidae; genus Ellobium; species Ellobium chinense. Next base: position 149,222 of record JAWQUT010000613.1, on the reverse strand, counting down.
CAAGAAGTCAGGGAAAACAATGGGCACGCAAGGACATGACCCTGATAGTGATACTATCAAAGGCAAGATATTGAGCGTAGCGCACGTGTGGCTACAATGTATGCATCTGTGCACTCACGGGATAACGTCGCAGTCTTGGCTTCAACGGGATTAACAGAATGGGACCAATTACAGTAATTGGCACGGTCTTGGCAGGTGTGGCTACAAGGTAGGCATCCATGCCCACACGGGATATTCGGATAACGTCGCACAATCAACAGGGTTCTTCTTAGTGCCCAGTCTCAGATATGATGTTTTTTAAAATCCAAATTCATTTTAATCAAGAAAGTAATTTTGGATTTCAGAGTAGCTTCCTTAGAAAGGTTGGCGATTTCTCATCACTCCTAAACTTGACTCCATTTGCACAGTATCATGCACGCAAAATAGAACTCCTCTGATCTTCTCACTGAAGAGCTCATTTGACTCGCTCTCCGACTGAAAGAGTTTCCGATCTGTTCATATTTCCTTAGAAAACTCAGATCATTTAAAGTGAAGAAATCTGTATTGATAATTATTTTCTACAATGCCATCATTCAAAGTATCCTTACATTTGGAATCAGTTGTTGGGGTGGGGGTATTATAATTGGAGACAAAGAAAGATTGAATAAACGTGTACGCAAATCAGAAAAGATAATAAATATCAACTTACCACTCTTGATGATCTTTATGATAGAATGTCCGTGTGTGTATGTGTGAGTGTGCATATGTGTGTGTGTTTGTGTGTGTGTGTGTGTGTGTATGTGTGTGTGTGTGTGTGTATGTGTGTGTGTTTGTTTGTATGNGGGGGGGGGGGGAGGGAGGGGATGTGATAGTATGCTATATCTGTACGTAATCACATTTATCTTACGAGTTTAATTCCCTGTTTTATGTATTAGCTGCACTGCACTTGTTCAGAGCAAATTTCCATAAGGATTAATTGAGTTTATCTTATCATATCTTAAAACTGAGTAAATGCATTTTTGTTGAAAAATGAGTTGGTGGTGTATTCAAGCATTCATTTCTGTGTTAATTAATTTCAAAACCTAATGGAGCTCAAAAGATGCACTCCTTCAAATTTTACAAGATCTAATAGTAAATAAAAATATATGTGTGAAGAGTAATTACCGTAATCTTATTTCCTTTTATTTCAAAATTATTCAGAGACCACATACCGAGTTTCAGAAAACTACTCTTCATTTGTTGTGGACGATATCTGTTCAAATACATGATCTAATCTAGCTAAAAAAGTCAGGAACGTAGTTTTATTTTATGAGACAGTATGTCTCTTTACACAGATGAAAGAGGCTGCACTGAATTCCTTTCTTCTCTTCAAACATACTGAATACAACGAAAGTCACAGCGGACGATATATACGAATACCATATTATGCAGATCGCCTACCAGTTAAAAGTACGTCGTGTAAATGTAAAAGGCTGAATTGAATGAGTGCATCTAAAGAGGTCTGAATAATCCTATTCCGATTTGCCCTTTTCAGTAGTCTTAATATCTGAGATCCTAGATGTGCAAGGTCAGTAGTATACAAAGAGAAGCTGAACTAACGAGGAGCTGAACTCTTTTTTCATAGCGAGAGAGAACCAAAAACGGAAGTGTGAAGATTACAACTGCATGGAATGTTTGACCTTTTTCAGCCTTGACAAAAAAAACACCACCACCGTTTTTGTTTTTTTTTACTTGGGAGGGGATTCACTGATATTTTCACCTAAGCTTGTTCATTCGTGAATTAGTTATTAGTAGGATTAGAGCGCATTGGTGTGTGTGAATATGTATATGTGTGTGTGTGTGTGTGTGTGTGTGTGTGTGTGTGTGTGTGTGTGTATCCGTGTGTGTGCGAGTGTACTGTGGATGATATAGATATGGGTGAGAGAGAGAATAAGAGAGAGAAAGTGAGAGAGGGAGAGAGGCGGGAAGAAGAGAGATTGGCATAATATCATAGTTTCAGTTTCAGTTTTTGTTTATTCTAGGCATATGCCAATACTGAACATCAATATACGTTGAAATAAATATTTTAGAAATAATCCATTCGCACCTCATGTTATCATAATGTTATGCTGGAGAGGTCGTCACTGATTGAAAATCAAGAGGATTCAGTTCTCTGTCAAGCGTCATTGTACACTATCATGCACCACTGCGATATCCACTGCCCTCTTTGATTCTATACACTTGGCATGCAGAATTGCACTCCCAAGTTTCCAAGCATGACGTTTCTTTTTGTTTAAGTGCTGATAAAACATTATCTCAATCCAGATTTCACACAAGTATCTAAGAGACATTAATGCATTGATATACTGAGGAATATTTCATATTTGTGTCTCAAGAAGAAGTTACGTGGAACATTGACAAAGGCGGTCTTTATCAGAGGCAGGGACGTAGCGACGGCGATTTTTTTTTTTTNTTTTTGGGGGGGGGGGGGGTAATCTATTATTTACATCCAATTTGCAGACTGTCGGAGATCGCCAGTGCTCATTCGCATAAACGAAAAGACAAAAATGATCGCTATGTCCCTATGGACACCGTAATCTCATCTTTCACGTAATATTCCAAACATGCCATAATACTCAAAAATATAATAACGTTAAGCAGCAAGACAGCAATCAAAAGCAATATGGCGTGATATCTTTAATTGAAAAATAAAAACAACAAGAACTAAAGTAGCTTTAAGATTTCGTTTCTCTTGCCCCATCTACAAGAAAAAGTAGGCAGGTTAGAGGTCTCAGAAATTATCTCCATTAAATAAAATAAATTAATGCTCTGTTCGTCATAAACTCTGCAATATTTGAGTCGTCCATCTGATTCCTCTCTTTGATAGTGTGTTCCAGTTCCTTGTTTCCAAAAAGTCTCATGGGTGTTCTACAAAATGCCTCCGTGGTATATCTCTGACCAACATGAGGGTGCCAAATATAATTTTCGCTTCGATGTGCCTGCTTTTTTACGGGTTCTTGAACACAGATTAGCAGATGTTTATTTGCGTCTTCTTGTTTCAAATGCGGCTTATGGTTTTATCTAGTATAGCTTTCCTGAGATGTAAAATCATTTCCTTCCTTTATTTTATCGGCTGATCTGAAAAATACACAATATTCATGGAACTGAGCTAAACTTGATCTAAGGGCTGATCTTGATCTGTACTGACTTTCATGCCAAACTTGCCTAATCCGCTGCATAGTAGTCCTTTATATGTTAAATAGAATTGTGTTTGTTATCGAATGTCATCCAGCTCAGACTGCTCAGAGTGTCTCTCACTAGTCTATTCGTAAGTGCTTCACATCATACTGTTATGACACTTCATACAAGAATTCATAACAGCTCGCTCCCCTTTATACTCCTTTCTCTAAATATTTTTTTTTTCTCTATGGAGACAGAGCAGGGTCGTACTGAGTATTATCCAACTTCCTTTAGTGGCCTCCTTATCAATGCACCCGGCTGTGAATATACTCCAGTATAGTGGGTTCCGTCCCTCTGTAGCAGAACTGTGCCATACAATCCGCCATGTCTGGGAGAGGTTCACACTAACAGGGGCGATCAGTGTCACTATTCAGTTCACTCATAATTATGTTCGGATGGTCTGTTTAGACATGCAGTGCATTTATCGCAGTCTAGTGAGAACCAGGCGGACAGAGATGTGAATTTTTTGTTCATTTGGATAATTCGCCACAGTGACCAGATACTTGCTTTGTATAAGGACAAATTTGATTTTTCAAGAACAAGACACAACTGTAGCATGTCTTCACACCCGTTTATCATGACTGTGTAGGTAGTTATTATTGTTATTGTTGATTTTATCTATCTATCTATCTATCTATCTATGTCTGTCTATCTGTTTGTCTGTCTATCTGTTTGTCTGCCTGCCTGCCTGCCTGCTTATCTATCTATCTATCTATCTATCTATCTATCTATCTATCTATCTATCTATCTATCTATCTATCTATCTATCTGCCTGCCTCCCTGCCGGCCTGCCGGCCTGCCTGCCTGCCTGCCTGCCTGTCTGTCTGTCTGTCTGTCTGTCTGTCTGTCTGTCTGTCTGTCTATCTGTCTGTCTGTCCCCTCATTCATTGTAAGGACAGATAAAGAACGGACCCTTATCCCTGTCTGTTCTATGAACAGAAGCAATTCAATTAAAAGTGTATAATATAATGCATGTGTGTGACTTTTGAAATAAGCAAGGTAAGACTATAATGAGAAGCATGGCATGTTACAACAAGGATGTGATACTATGTAAAAACTGATATTATAGTAATAACTCGTAGTTAATGGAATTCATTAACAAGATGGCAAATTATATCAGTACTACTAAGATTATACAAATGCGCGTTACAGTATACTTTACCGCACATTTGCGGTTTTTTTTCTTCTTTTTCAGTGATCTACTGCCAGCAATGCGAAGACGCCTACACCCCGTACTGTAAAATGCTGTAGCTAAGTCATCGTTCGAGAGCAGCTCTGCTGACACATATTTGACTGTGACCATGAATATGCTGCGTGCTGTTTACACTTTATGTACGACAAAAGGACTGGTCAAGGCAACAAAATTTGTGACACTTGTTGTCGTAATTTCCTTTGTCTCCTTGCTCATTCCACCCATCAGGAACATGTTGCTGTATCCAGTGATGCCTTATTCGTGGCGGGATATCGCTAGTCTGGACATTGTTATGATGGAGATGTCTCAAAGTCCAGATGACGTTATTGCCGTTCAGGAGTGCTCCGCGATGACCAAACCCTTGGTCTCAAAGCAAGATCCAATATTCAATGTCGTCAGAAAACCTCAGAATGTAACAACTGGTAACTTCGAACTTAGACATTCAGATCACAGTCTATTTCTGCCAGCATTATCGCAAGAGGACCGATTAGACTCTCTTCATGTTTATCTAATCGTTGCCGAGGCTCTGAAAGAAGCTAACGTGACATTTTTTATACGTGCTGGCACACTGTTAGGTGCTCATCGCCATCATGGGTTTATACCATGGGACGACGACATTGACATTGCAGCCAACGTTTCCGACTGGAGGAAAGTGAGAGAAGCGCTCTCTTGTATCGCGGGTTACTTTTTACTAGTAAATCTTAACATGCACTGGTGCTTTTATGCAACGAACCACAGGTTCCCCTATATCGACATTTTCTTCTACACAGAAAATGACGTATATATATGGGCTCTAACACAGTACACCAGGCGAGGATTTGTGATGCCTAAAGACGATGTGTTTCCTCTTTCAGCGGGTCAGTTTGAAGGTCTGACTGTCCCTATTCCCCGCAATACTGATTACCTTTTAAGAAGAGAATTCAATTATGAAATGTGCCAGTCCAAATCTTCAAACCATAAAACTGGAGAAAAATATGAGCGCATAGTCACCATTCCATGTTCATCGCTCTCTTATTTGTACGACATGTTTCACCTCAAGTCTTAAGCTTTGATTTGTGCCAAACGGAAATGCGCTTTTGAGCAATGATATTAACTGTGCATTAACTGATTTTCGCATTAGACTGATATCTTGACGACCGTCCTTGCCAACGTCTTGATGTAATCGAACATCATCATCAGGGAGTATAAGTATACCAGTTTAATCTCATTAGATTTTCCTTGCTTGGTTTCTGCAATTCGACAAAATGGGGAACCATACCCCTTCCTTAGCAAAGGTAGGACCAGTCTTTAGGCAGACCAATATGGCTGAGATTAATGTGGAAGAGACAAGAAACAAGGCACTGACATGCAAATGATGTTTGCAATACTTACATATTTGTCTCATTCATTAGCATACGGACTACCGCTGAAATCTTCTCGCTTGGAAAAAAAAAAGAAGTTTTCACTAGCTTATAGGTTATAGATTGCAGATGACACAAAACAAGGAACGATTGAGATGGGCCCTATGACCAAACACAGCGAAACTCTGTTAACACAAACAATGCTTAACACATTCCCGTTTCCCTACATTGCACACTTCAAGTGCAGTAGTCTTAACTCTTATGCTTGTTCCCAAGAAAAGCACTTTGAATAACACAAAAGTGACAAAACTTCTTAAAACACACCTCCAAAAGCTTGGTCGAAAGGGTGGTTGTGTTGTCAAAATTCCACTGTATTCTAGCTTTCCTTTGTTTGATTCCTGCAATTTGACAAAATGGGGAACCACACCCCTTCCTTAGTAAATGAAGGACCAGTCTCTAGGCAGACCAAGATGGTTGAGATTAATGTGGAAGAGACAAGAAACAAGGCACTGACATGCAAATGGTGTTTGCTATACTCATATATATACTTGTCTCATTCTTTAGCATGCAGACTACCGTTGGTTTCTGCCACATCCTCCTCCGACACAAGGCCACTGATAAGATGTCCCACTAACAAATTTGAAGTCGTAGATCATTGCCGGCATGTTGCCGAGCTTTTTCCTCTGGTTTTGTACAAAAGACGACATTTCTACTAACCCTCTAGTAGGTGTGCATCCTTCCTCACTATTACTGGCGTGCAACAATACGAGCGTACCCTTTACTAAGGACTGCGGGACTAAGGACTACACCTATGTCACTACTATATGAAACGACCCTGTCTTGTTCACTATGTTTAATGTTGAGCGTACGTCTTTGTGCTTGTCTTGCTGAGTTACCAAATGAAGCCTAACGGCCTTTGGTTGAGGAGGGGGGGGGGTNGGGGGGGGGGGAGGCGTGTGGTGTGTGTGAGTCTCGTGCTTTGCGCTATGACTGCTAGTCTTCTGTTCGGCTTCGGGAAAGACCCCGCCACTAAGCCACTTTTTTTTTGGAGTGGCGACGTGGTCGTATATTTGTAGACGTCTATCTGATTCCAAACTGACGCAAGGCGATGGGTGCTGACGCAGAGGTCGCGGGTTCGATTCCCACCACATCACTTTCTTTCCTTCTTCCATTTTCTCTCTGCATTTGTCTTCTTGAGCACTTCCCCCTTTATCCTACTTTGTGTGAGCATCTGTTTGCATCTGCTCACTCCTTACTTCTACTAAGAACTGCCCGCAGAAAACAAGGAAAGGGTGTGGTTTCCCTTTATATCAAAACGCAGGGACCAAACAAACTCAGCCCTTATAATTTCCCACCTACGCAAAACCAGTGACAGTGAACGTCTATTTTCTTCAAAAGAGCCGCATAGAGAAACAGAATGTGGGCCTAGTTCAAAGGTCTTGCCGGCCATGACGTGTATGCGACAGCTGAGCAGGTGGAGATTTCCTTGAAGCGGTCCCCGAAAACATCAAAATCGCATCATTGTCATTGATTCTTCAATTTTAGTGCTGCTGTTCTCCTTGTTACGAGGGATATTCATTAAGTTCTGGCACTGATGATAAGTCACGAATGAATAATGGTAACAGCTTCATATTTTGAGGCATCCTTAAAATGCATGCCCCCATTTTTTGCTAAAAGTTCCAATCTTCTGGGCCACTTCAGAAAAGTTTTATTATATTCCGGAGAAGGTATGGTTCGGAGCTTTTAATTTATAGCCTTTAACATCTCTTGAACGTAATGTAATTTCCTTCCTGCTAGCCTGCCTTTGTCTTGGGAACAACCAAATGTCGCATGCAGCACTGTAGAATGGTGTCTGAGAGTTAGAACTTTTCCACCCTCAACAAGTTGAATGCGTTCCAGGAATATCGATTGTCGCACCCTGCTCTCTCATGGCGGTGGTCAGCTTGATCAATATGGCGTTCATATAGATTTAGTACATGGAAATCATTGTTGTCTCCTTTGATAAAAGAATTACTACTAATAATAATAATTAACAATTATTCTAGCAATAATACACCATAATTAATAAATAATATAAAATAATTATAATGGTGAGCGAGTGTGGCAGGTGAGTTTGTTGTTGTTGTTGTTGTTGTTGTTGTTGTTGTTATTGTTGTTGTTATTGTTGTTGTGATGATGACCGTGAACTTTTCTGTAAGTCACGCTTTTCGATGTCTGGATGCGTGCGAAGGGTATTATTATCTTTTGTTCTGTCGTGATCACTGCAACCAAACCAATTTTCCATCATATAGATAATAAAGTTATTCTTATCTTATCTTATAATCTTATCTTATCTTATCGACCATGGCAGATCCTTTGATAGTTGAAAAATATAGTGCAACATCTCACTGGGTCACCAAATCCAGGCCACAAAACTACTCTCTCCCTCTTTCAATCGATCTTTACTTTATAGCTCTTTGTAGCTGGAATATCATTGATGCTTATCCAAGTTTCAGCTCTTGTTGTACCAGACTTTCTTTTGACCATTTGGCCCGAATTCTGTCCGTAAATCTTCACAACATGAAGCTTTATGTACCTATTTACTTCTGTCAAATAGTGAAATTCCCATTTTACACCGACCTTTCTCACACACCAAATTCTTCATGAACGAGCTTATAAATGAATCCCTTAGAAAGACGAAATTCTTTCACCAGTTCCGCGGGAGTCACATTTGGATCGTAGATAATGATTTCCTATAGATGGGCAATATGAATAGGCATTGACAATAACTTGGAGAATCTAAATAGTTATCATCTTCTACTGCAGATGGTGTCATATGCAGGAACAGATTCTGTAAATGTATAGACTATTAACGAATTTTCGTGGCTTTCCAACGGTTGGTAGTTAAGCCGCAGCAAGTAGAAACGAAATTCGAACTTCTACTTGGAAATCTCACTTTGAAAAAACACAGATATACACCTGATCTATTTTAGGTGTCATTCTTTGTGTAACATGCTTCTCAAAATTTAAAATTGACAAGTGTAGGTGTTATGCATATATGAGTAGCTGATTTTTTAATTTGATACCATAATTGACTGTCTGGCATTAGTGGTTACGGAGATAAGAGCCTGTTGCCGGAACGAAGTGAATAAGCCTCGTAGGACCTCGTTGCTCGTGGCTTGAGAATCGCCTACAAGTAGTTATTGATCAGAATTTCAAGAAACGAGTAATTTCCATCCCATGGGACTTCTTGGATAGAGAATGAGGTATTTCTGACCTCGTTGCTCGTGGCTTGAGAATCATCTACAGGTAGTTATTGATCAGAATTTCAAGAAACGAGTAATTTTCATCCCATATAACTTCTTGGATAGAGTGTAACATTTGTGATGCTTGTTGTTTGTTTGGGCTAGTGCCCCCCCCCCCCTTTTCCTTGCTATACGGTCCTGGACCGCGGCTCCGGTCCTTCATGATTCGAGAATGTTGCAGTTAGTAGCGGCTGACCTTGTTGGGATCAGTTGGTTTTTTTCTCTCCTTTAACTAGGGCGGCAGTGCGTCCCGCCCGCTAGTATTGAGACTGTCTAGTGTCAAGGTCAGCTCGATCGTATAGTGCTTTGAGTAAACGCAGTATTAGCCTTTCCGAAGGTTCGGGTGGGATGCTTTGAGTGAACGCAGTATTAGCCTTCCCGAGGGTTCGAGTGGGGCCGCGATCGGAATGTTTTGATTCTAATTAGTCTAGAAGTTGCTGTTCGTACCTCCTAGACTAGCATGTTTGTTTGGGCGCGTCATATGATGATGACGTCATTTATTCCAGAATTTCTACTGGAATTATTATAAAAGGCACGAGAGTGAGAGAGTTGTGAGTTGAGTTGGCTGTTATGGTCTGTGCATTGTGAATTATTTGCTGGTTACACCTTGTTACCAATAAAGAAGTATTCTGTTTCCTGCACAACGGACTTGGTTTGTGAATTAAAGTAGCAACGTCAGTGGCGTTTCTAAGGAGAAGCTATTGTATCCAGTGCCTCTTCACTACACGCCAATACTGATTGACACCTGCTCGCTAGAATAGAGATAGGGGTATTTCTGCAAATATATAAAATATGCCCTTTCTTGTCACGTGACCTGATGTGCCCGTATACAAACAAAGCTGTGCGTTACTGGCCACAATACAATGACGTTCGAACCAAGAGCAATGATTATTCGAATTATATGTACTATTATTATGATAGTTTCAAAAAATGTATCTTCTCTCTTCGTTATAGATCTATTGACCCGCATTTTATCCTCATCATTAGGGATGGGCTTTATTACTTACTGTTAAAAACCGTGTAATGAAAAGTGGTGCTTTCTTATTTTATATTTTAGGAAATACAGTACGCTGTATTAATCAACTTTACCGTTATATGGGTGAATATTTGCTATGTGTTGACCGTAAAGACAGAATAAAACCGTGGATTTGATGGTTCCAACAAAAGCTCTGGTTTTAATTATCTTCTGTCTAACACCCATTATTAGTGGGCAAACAGCGAACTTTTGGATTTCCCCCCCNCCCCCTTTTCATCTGTATTGGTCCCCTGAACTTTAATTATGGGAACCCTGAGTTATAATGGTTACAAGAAGTCGGAAGAAATCTACACAAAAAGGCAATCATTCTTGGCTCTTAAGCAGAACAATTAGGAGCAAATTCAGGAAAACTACTAAGGATGCTCAGAAGAGGTAGGCGGACACATTAGGCTTGTGTTGGGACCATCAAATCCACTTTCTTTTTTTCGGTAATATTGGTTTTGAAGTCAACATGTTGCTGTAGTAAAATTTATAACTAACGTTTTGGCGTTGCTTACTACCATGTGAAGAATACGTCATTCCGAGGAGTTGATTTTATATAAGAATTGAGTGTCATCTTAACCCTTCGCAATTTCCAAATATTTTTTTATTATAATACTTCCTTGGCCACATTTGTGGATAGAAGTTAACAATTTTTATACCATATAAACAAATTTTGAATGAATCATACCCGGTTATCACCTCGGAAAATTTATTACATGTCATGTGAGTCATTTTAAAAAGTTGCGGTTTTTTTTGTTGTTGTTTTCTTTAACACATCCTGTTCATGAATCTCTTTGATAACATGAATCGTGTTTTATTAACGAGAACTGTTCCCACGTACAGCCGCCTTTGTATACCGAGCAAGTCTCACATTTTCGTGGCCAATTTCTTTTTCTGTGAAAGAAAGACAATGTTTTAGCCAGTTACAACCTTGGAACTCTCCACCCCTCATTTCTTAAACCAAACATTAAAAAACCGAAAGCCTATTTTCACAGGTCGATTGCCCATTTAACGCTGATCAAGAACCACACTGTTCGAGTCACAATTAAAGTTTTCGTCCATAACGGATATTATTTCGTTAAATTATGCGTTGTTTTTTATTGCCCTTGTGGTATGACACAAGCATGGAGCTATAGCTCCAAGCGCACGCAAGCACTGTTGGTGCGGGGGGTGCGGTAAGCTGGATTTGCGAAAATCTCCCTTTTATTCTATCGTGGATTTGCGCAAAATCGTAGGTAAATATTTTACGGCTGGATTGCATACATTATCCATATCAGCAGCACACGCACAACAAAACCTGCATTATTTTTATTTTCTTCTTTCCACAGTGCACTGAGGATGTCTGCATATTCTCTCTCTCTCTCTCTCTCTCTCTCTCTCTCTCTCTCTCTCTCTCTCTCTCTCTCTCTCTCTCTCTCTCTCTCTCTCTCTCTCTCTCTCGCATTCCTTCACAGACAGGCATGATACCACGAGAAGACACACTAATAATAAATTTTGACAACTGTTCCCCTCTCCAAACAAAAAAAAAACAAACAACAAAATCTCAACCTACTGATGTTAATTTGAGTGGTGTTTATTACTGCAAAGATACGGTTAACTGTCCCGTTATCTCCTGCCCTACATGCGCATGTATCTTGTCTTTGGCTACATATAGAGACAAATTATTTGTGCAATCCCATTGCTTTTCTGTTTGCGCAGAATCATTGCTTTGCTAAACCATAATGATGCGTCTAATCACAGTTTAGAGCTTATTGACCGAGAACAATTAGGACAGGCACTAATGGAATCCGCAAGAAAATAGAGGAGAATGGAGACAACAGCTGGCATGGCAAAGATCCGTCCGTCGAAGCTGAGATGAAAGCAGCCGGGTAGACATAGGTCCATTTTGAAGGAAAAAAAAAATCACAGAATCAAGTGCGATGGCGTGGGAGACCGAAGAGGGTAAAATATGATATTGGCTATTGTATGTTAATGTAAAGGATTGGAAAGTTATCATGCACTTGCAGATTGATTATAATGTACTATCTGAAATGTTCCTGTCGTAGTTGGTACGTATACGTAAGAATGATATAGACACTGATTTTTTGTTCTTCCTCTCTTTCTTTTAAACAGTTTTTGTTTTCCCAGATAGACTTCTGTATTATTATTGTGTTTTTCCTGTACATGATCTTTTGTAATGAATAAGTCTGTCAACGTGTGAAGTTATTTGTTTGGCTAAGGCCTAATAAAGATTTTGAACTTTTTGAACTTTGCATGGTGCAGTTGCAGCCCTTTGCTCCACCTTTTTTTTCTTTGGTGGGGGGAGGGGAGAAGGGAAGAGGTGGGGAGGGCAGGGAAGGTCCAGTAGCATTAGTTAGTCAGAGCATACCGATCAGTGGTTGTAGTGAATTTTTATGATGATAATGATGATGATGATGTTGAAGATGAGTCCCTCATAGTATTCCTTCTGATTTTTGTATGCATTTTTCCTGTCAATGCATAGATCTGTTATTATGTGAAGATCATAATATGTCTCCTTTATGGCTGAAGAGAGGTTTTAGATTTGAAATTTGAAAGACTTTGCAGTATAATACTTATGCTGGTATTAGAGAACTTTGATTTTCAAGTTCGGATATTGTTTCACAGACCCGAATGGCAGAGATAGGCATCTCATGGTGTCAGGATCATTTTGCACATTGAGAGCTAGAACCAGAAGTGAAATTCACATGTAGTCGGTGACATGCAAAGTGATCGTGACTCCAAGGAATGCTATGATCTCATGCCTACTTTTGACCTTCACATTCTGTACACATTCGGGGCTTAAACGATAAGAAACTCAATTATGTAGTGCAGAGGCGTAGCGTCCATGTAATATATGAATCTGAGATTCCCAACATATTGTCGTATTTGTGTCTTACAGTTCACAAAACAATTTTACGTACAATAAAGCACTGAAGATAACACATGAATAGATTTGATTTGAATATTGGCACTCCTTAAACCATTTATTGAATTATATATATACCTTGGTGTTGATGAAACACTTGTTCCGCATATCATACATAGTAATATAACATGTAACAAACATCAGTGAATGAAAACATCGATAGTATGGAGTGCCGAGAATGAGGTAAGTTGCTGCAAATGATATCCTGTATTCTGTAATTTTAATTTTCCCTTTTCCCCCTGTCCCTAATTATTTCCCCAAAGTATATTATATCAGTGATATTGTTAGCGATGTAATACAATTTAACTAATCCGAACTGGTTTGTGAAATTTTCAAATACGACCCTCTTGTTACAGTATTTCACCTATGAGCCATTTGCAAGCATTAATAATACGAGTACTGTACGACATTGGCAAGGTTAGCTAATTCTCTTCGCCGATAAACTGAAGACCCATACACTGATTAACAGATTCAGCACTCCCACATGCACAGTGTGTTGCATTCCAAGACTGTGTCAAGAGAGAAAATTTTAAAAAAAAAGGGTAGAGAAGAATCTGAGAGGAAAATGTGACTGTTACTTTTTTTTTTCTTTTAGCGCAGGACGCTTTCCCTAAACGCGTCCCACCCGGGTAGTTCGTTTGCTTTTCTCTTATGCAGATGACAGGTTAGATGGTAACGTAAACCTTCAAATATTGCAGAGTTCATGACAAATAGAGCCTTACGTTATTTTGCTTGGGGCCTGAAGGGGAACATTTCTAAGACCTCTAACATTCTTACTATTTCTTTTACTTGGGCGGAGCAAGAGGAAAGTGATCTTATTATATATACTTCAGTCCCCCCTCCCCCATAAACCATGAAAAAAAAATATAAAAAATTATTGAACATAAATATCTCCTCGAAGTCCTCGTAGTACGTTTAATGTTATCAGCGCTGCTCAGTGATAACTTTATTGTGACATCTGACGTCAGCACTTTTATAATGTTACTAGTCAAAGCACCCGCAAAATTTGCGGCGATATCGTGCAAAGGAAACGACCAAACTTCATCTAATCATTAACACCGCTCCTCTTTTTGTAATTAAATCGTGCACACATATTGTGTGTAACATATCGGTTAAGCTGAAAATAAAAAAAAAATAAGCAACGCTTAAAATTAATGATTTTTCCAAACGCCAGCCTCTCTAAAAACCCTCCATGTTTGAAGAATTCGGTATCATTTATCAAAACACCAATTTGGCTGCAGACACCACAATAGTAGTGACGTCATTAGCATGAACCTCAATTTAAAAAATTGGAACAGGTAATTTGGGTACGGGGAAATCCATTGTTTACATATTTCTGAGACAAACAGAAAGAGCGCTGCCCACCTATTTGTTAAAAAAAAGGATCAGTTATGGTCGGTTTGTGACTTACACATGATGAAATAAGTGGAGAAATTAGTCCCCACGATGTGCGTGGGAGGAAGCGTTATTTGGTTGTTGGCTGTGCTAGCCAAGTCTATCTCTAGAACTTGCATCTTTCTATCGGAAAGCACCAGTATTCGCACTGATGGTTCACACGGCCAAAGTCATGTTCATTCCATTGATTCTCCTCCTTTTCGTACTGATGATTATGTTCACTCGGGCGATCGCTACGTACATATTCTCGACCCGGCATCTGATACAAATGCTCAGTTTCAACTTCGGGGACCGGAAGTCAACATTTCAGGGACGAACCACAAAAACCAATGACGTATGGTCCATTTAAAAACAACGAAGTGGCACCGTAGTCACGAAACAAAGAATTATCAAAATAACACTTGCGGACCGTTTAAGGCGAAGAAATTACCAAAAGAATCATCTTNTATCTCCTCGAAGTCCTCGTAGTACGTTTAATGTTATCAGCGCTGCTCAGTGATAACTTTATTGTGACATCTGACATCAGCACTTTTATAATGTTATGTGCAACATGAAGTGACAGTTTTGGCCAGGGGCGTAGCGTCCATGTAATCTATGAATCTAAGACTTCCAATATAATAATATTGTCTATTTGTCTTATACAATTTAATTGATCTTCATGTTTTCTAAAATGTTCAAACATCACTTTCGTCCCTTTTCACCTAGGAGCCATTTACAAGCATTGACAGTACGATTTTTGTAAAAAGGGAGATAATTTTTCTTCGCCGATAATCCGAGAGCCTGTCTGACAGATTCAGCGCTCCCATAGCCACAGTGCAATGCATCCAAAGGCAACTCCTCACAACAAAAACAAACAAGCAACGATAGGATATAAATGCTAGATTACCAAAAAAAACCAATATTATCATCTTCTCTAGGCCTCTGGTTTGGGCATAAGCACTGGCGCGGCGGTTAAAGACAGTCAGCTGATTGGATATAGGTGCTAGATTACCTCCCTCCTCCATCCAAAAAAAACAAAAACAAAACTCGCTACGCCCCTGATGTAATGTGACATTCTGTATCTCACAGTGTGTAAGCCTGATGCACCCAGCAAAATTTATTCAGCTAACATTTTTTTTTCTGGTTGAGAGTTTTTCTGGTTAAGAGGAGGGAAGGAGNTAGCCGTAGTGAGAGACGATTTAAATTATGATTGATGAGATGATGATATATATGAATGTGATTTTAATAATGGGTGATAATGATGACTGGTGATTATGATGAGATGAGAATGCTCTATGTCATCAACTTGAACTCGCTGTGATGCATTGATGCATTTACCGGTAAAATGCAGATCTTTCCGTTGGCACAAATGGATGCACGGACACGTTGATGGTGGAGTAAAATTCAAGATATTAGCAAAGGGAGAAAATCTTGATTTTAGATGTCAGCAATATTCTTTATCTTTTTTGTTTTGTTTAGTTTTAACAATAGCAGTGTCTTTGGCAAGGACCGTTGTCAGTGAGTCAATAGGAGGCTGGGTAAAGGAAAATCATGATCAAGAATCGTTTAGGCCAGTTTGTTTCGAAAATGGGTTAATTTGTTTCACAAAAGAACATGCTGTGAATCCACTGACTACGTGTTTAAATCAACCATCTGAATATTTATAATGAAACAAATCCACTACATTTACAACTTGTAAGTGTATACCTTTTTTCCCCAATCTCTGCGAAAGAAGTTTCTTTACGATTGCAATTAATTTACTTTTGCTTTTTTAATCTTAGGGCGGCTCGGCTAGAGAGAGTCAGCAACTGATAAATATCGAGTTACCTGTAAGTGCCTTAAACTAATTGTGTATCTGGAGATCAAATGAGTAAGGAATTTTGTTTTAGTCGTTAGAAGTCAAATTAGCAGAAATCTGACCCCCCNCCCCCCACCCTTCAACCTTTCCTTCTTTGTGAATTCTAAAGGAGAAAAAAAAAGTTGATCTCTGGAAGCTCTGGAAGGAGTTTGCTGGCAAGATTTTTACGAGTATATTATACGAACGGCAATATGCATCTGTTGGTGAAATGCGTTCAGTCAGACACAGGAGGATCAAAGTAGCCGTCGGTGCGGCCTGGAGGACTGGTCACAGACAGGCCCGGCAGTAATGTCTAAGACAAGGAGTAATCAAGACTGATAATTACTTAGTTAATTGGTGGTATTTAAAGTCTCCTTCGGCGGTTTTCCTATTCGAAGACTTCCAAAAACCCCCCAAAATAAACTCCCTTTGTGAAGAACATCCTGAAAGTGTTCTTTGTTTCTCTTTTCAAAACGTAATCTAAGGCAGATGCACTAGAGAGCTAGGGACTCAGCGGCGCAGGAATTGACGATGAACTGGAAGTCTGTAATAGAGGAACAGTTAACCGGAGCTGGCGGGTAGGCTAAACCCTTGACTGTATATCCATGAAAAGGACATAAAAAGAGAAGGGTTAACATAATAAAAGCCCAAGAAAAGCCTAGAACACATTAACTGTTATTTGAGAGCTTGTGCATTGACGGCGGGAACTTTTACTATCGTCAGAATTACATTAGTGCATGGGCGATCAATACGCAAAGTTAATGTAAGTCTTACAGTGGTAGGAGATCCCATCGTTAAAGTAGGACACGCACATCAAAAATAATTTTCCATTTTTCAATACTTCATCTCTCTAAAATTTGTCCATGGTGCTCACCGAGTCAATTGCAGAGAAATTCTGTTAGAGGCTGATGTAAAAGTACAAAATCTTGCTGTGAAAGAAGTGTGAAGATGTCTAGTAGGACTATTCAAAGATAGGGGAGGGGTTGTACTCTGACCATGTCGAGTTCACCAAGACGTTCTAAAACATATACTGGAAAGATTTGTACATGGCTTCAGAGTGTAGTAAATTTGGTAAAATTGTGATGTTGTTGATACTGTTGCTGCTGCTGCTGCTGTTATTTTATTGTTATTTTTGTTGCTTTGTTGTTATTGTTGTTACTGATGTTGTTGTTGTTGTTGTTGTTGTTGATGATGATGATGATGATGATGATGATGATGATGATGATGATGATGAAGTTGTTACTATTGGGGATGAAGTTGAAAATGGAGAAAGAGCCAAAATCGAGCTTCCAGCAACAGTCACTCACAACTTGAAGGAAGACAGCCGTATCCAGGAGACCTCATCGTTTAGGCTTGCCAAATAGGACGATTTAGCAATCGCAGCTCCCA
The DNA here is from genome assembly GCA_033807755.1 of Ellobium chinense. Taxonomy (NCBI): domain Eukaryota; kingdom Metazoa; phylum Mollusca; class Gastropoda; order Ellobiida; family Ellobiidae; genus Ellobium; species Ellobium chinense. The sequence continues at coordinate 131,664 of JAWQUT010000613.1, read as the reverse complement.
TGGAAGCCTCAGGGGTAGTCAAAGATATGATCCTCCTGGAACAGTCAAACTCACTTAATGGAATTTTCACTGGAATTTAATTTCATAACGTTTGTCTGTCAAAGGGTTGAATTTGAGATCATGAACAAGGAGAAAATGGCAGTAATATGAGAAAATGGTTATTGATGGGAGAAGTTAACGAAGGCTGGCAGGGTAGCTGTGTAAATAACATCCTCACAGTGTACATCAGACTGCAAGACGAACACAAGGGAAATAATGCAAACAGCTCTCAAGTCATTTGTACGACGTCGGTAAATGGAAAATAGGATCTAGAGGTACTGAGAGGCGAGACGCAGCTTAATTACTTCTCTTATAATATAACATTATCTGACAGTAACTTTACCTGGAGATTACTGTAAGTCACGAATGCTGCAAATGATTTGTCTTAGGTGGTTGCTTAAATGACAAAAATTTAAGGCATGTAAGTTATCAAGAAATGTAAAGTTACATGCTGGCATTAAAGCACAGTTCAGTACAAGAGCAAGAGGCAGGGTGTTCCAGCGTAATTTACAACTTTTTATCAGGCAGAAGTGTTCAGAATTGATTTTCAAGAGTATTCCTGGGGAATTTGGTCAACGATCTGTATCTTATATCACAAAGTAAATCTACCAAAGTTTCTATTGCATAAAATCCGAGCACTGATTGCGAGTTTTTTTTTTGTTGTGTGTTTTATTTTGTTTTGTTTCAATCCATCCGCACTTCCATGCTTTCATCTTATGAGAATAGAAACAGTTTTTTATTTCCATCTATTAGAAGGAGAAAGAGAAATACCTCATGTTTATATCTTGGTATCTACCAAACTTTTGTTATACAGTGATTCACTCAGCATATCGACAATTATCATGCTGGATTTATTGCAAGAACTTCTTGGAACGGGAGGTATATGTGTCAAAAACGATGAACTTTGAGGTTTCTTAGTTTTCGATTGTTATTCGTGAAGGAAACTACTGCTCATTCACACAAGTATAAGAAAACATCTCTTAACCGCTGCCGACATTGCTTGTAACGCTACTTGCATGGGGTTTGTTCATCCCATTGTCTACTACATCACGTGACCCCATAATCTGTCAATGAAAGGGACAGGGGTAGATATTTGCTTCAAAGCCTAAAACATCCATATTATTTTTCAAAAACTGTTTACCGCGTACACATTAAATTTTCCTTACTCCTGACGTTTGTGAGAAAACAATGCTAAATTGTCAAGATTTTCATTCTGTCTAAGCCGCCAATGACATCGCGTGACGTCAAAAAGCAAGATAGGCTTGCAGACAATTGGTCCAGTTTGCGTATGCGTCTACACCAATTGTCTGATAAAATTTCTCGCTTTATGACGTCGAGCTGAATGAATAATGGCCGCGTATAGAGGGTGAAATCCCAACATTCCAGCGGTATTTTCGCACAAATGGTCAGACGACGGAGGGAAATGTACGCGGTTTAAGTTTTTTTTTAAAAACAGTGTGGCTTTTCAGGCCGTGAAGCAAACATCTACTTCTGTCCCTTTAAACTACGCCATGTCTAGACATTTACGTCATCAAAAAAGCGCTACATTCAGATTGTTATTATAATAAAATGCGGAGCCTCGTAAAGAGTACTTCGGTCTAAACCTCGGCTAGGATCAGCCCATCAAACAAAAACACTGACGAGGACTCCCTATGTCCCGATTAGTTTCGAAGACATCTCCACGTTGAGGGAAGCCATTCAAAATAGATCTAGGCCTACTGTAGAATTTTTTTTTCATGCATATCTTATCTTTATTTATTCCGATTTAATTATTCTCATTTAATGCAAGCTGCTTTCTGCCCTCTTCCATCCTCCGATCACAATGTTCCTCGCACCGACCTCGAGTCCAACACTCTGTAGTTAGGGTTAACGGCATAATTTTGTGTCCCGGTCTTACTTCGGGAGATGAGAGAAACTGCCATATCGAATCATTCGAAAGTACTGCAGAAATTTGTTGATGTCGATGCAATAAAGTTAAGTTTCACATGGGAATAACAGGCCTAGATCCATTGTAAGGACAACAAATTCTTAATTAGCCCTAAGCCTCTTCGAAAGCGTTATTTCATATGCCTCTATGTAGCGCGCCATTCCCATGGTCACTTGCCCAAGGTAATATATCACCATAACTTGTGCATCATTTTGCGCCCTAGCTTGTAATCTTCCGTGGCAGATCCAAAGACAGCTGTACCAAATTTGCATACCCAGACATATTTAATGCAAACTGATTAAAACAACAACAACAACAACAACAACAACAACAACAACAGCAACAACAACAACAACAACGGGATTTTAAATCGGTTTGCTACGAACGAACGCGCCTTGGTGTGCAACTCTGGTAAAGCTCTCTTTGGATTTGACACGGAAGATTGCATGTCAGCTAGGATAATGGAATAGCCTAAGCACATAATCAAATCGAAAACGCTGCACAAACCTCATTATTTCAAATCTTTGACCCATCCTCCTCTCCTCCCCTTCCCCCACACAATAATTCGATGAAACCACATACGCGAACACGCGTGCGCCTTCCTCCCTTCACACACACACACACACACACACACACACACACACACACACACACACACACACAC
>JAWQUT010000613.1:109867-128914 GCA_033807755.1 Ellobium chinense | reverse complement strand
CCCCCCTTACAAACACACAACAGACCGAAGCCCTTGCTTTGAGGGAGAAAGAAATCCTGATCATAGAAAGAAAACAAAGTATTTTATAACGAGAACTGAACGAGAACATTTATAACGAGAACTGAACTTACAAAAATGTAAAGCAAGGACTGTATTTTGATATAGATCTAGTTTACTCATCCACAACAGAAAAAAAAAAATTACGATTTTCACCATATTGACGCCTAGACTAGATGGCAACAACAAAATCTCTCACTCATCTGTCCCAAATACACATAATATAATTCAAGGTGGTATGGATAATCATAAATTGTTTTTAATCAGTTGCTGACATCTTCAGTCGCCGTCTTTAGCCGCGCTTCTGTAAGGTGAAGAAAGCAAGAGAACATTTTGGGTTGGGGGTGNGGGGGGGGGTCCGCTGGAATAGAGAATATTGCATAAACCTGTTCCGTTTAATGTAGATCCAGTTTTTAAATGTAGCAATTAATGATACCGTCATAAGTTTCCGATGATAAATTTGGATTGCATGTTGGAATTGCCAAAACAAGGACCAGGAAGTAGGGTTGCCACTAGTAATAAGTTTTTACCATATCTGGTGAAATCTACCCGAGTTGGTGATTTGGTGATGAAAATGGACATTTTACGAATATGGGGTTTAAAGGGGAATGGTCGACAAAGAAAAGAGACCGAAGAGAAGTCTATCCAATCACTCATTTAAAGTTGTAAAAAATAATACACAAGTGGAATCCATAACAGACACACACATGCATGAGTGCACGCGCTCGCACGCACGCACACACGCATATGCACACAAACACGCACATACACATGCCCTCACACACACACACACACACACACACACACACACACACACACACACACACACAAGAAATTGACTCAGGGCATGTCATCAAGCCTGTGGATTAGAGAGCAACTAGCCAATTTGCAACCTATGGCCGTATATATTTTGACAAACAGTAATCTTTAAAGAGAATTCAAAGTTGGAGACAAATAGACTTATACATGTGAAACTGCACCAAAAAAGTCTGATCATGTTCTTCAGTACTCCTCTAAGTATGACTAACAGAGAGGAATACATTGGCCTTGAAGCTGGGAGATTCAGTCCAAGCTGTATGTCACAGCAGAAGACCTGAGATCCACAGCATCATTAACACAGGCCACTGGCCTTCTGATAAAACACGTCTGACATTAACAACGCAGAGGAAGAAAATGCACAGATTTTGGCCAAAGATTATAAAGTAACTTTATGGTTTTTATTTTGGGGCATTAAAAAACAAAGCTTTTTCGTATATCGGAAGAGAGGGATCAAAGACGTGAAAACAGTTACACAGAAAGAAAAAGAAAAGGCCAGTCAGGAAATAATGGACAAGATATATCCATGCATAAACAAATAGCTCATGAAGAGGACCCTCAGATTAAAAAAGAAAATCTACGCCTTACCTGAATGGGTTTTGTTCATGTAACTTGTTTTTGTTGTAACTTTTTTTTGTTTGTGCGACATATTTTAGAGCACTTATTTCTTCTTTCTATCATTCCAGTTTCCCTTTGAAGTTCAGGTCTTATTTCTTCTTTATATTTTGTCAGTTTCAGATAAAGCGAAATTAGACGTCTGATGAAATATGAATGCCATCTAGTGGCATTTTGGCACCTAATTTATTGAAAAGCCAAAATCTAAAGTGGCATTCTAGCCAGGAAGTGAGATGGAGATTCAAGGAAGTGTATAGAATGGACAAACATAGAGAGTGAATTGAGATCCAGGTGACAATGAAACTGTTGTTACACAGGCATTGCTCTAAAAAGTAAGTATAATATAGTTAAAATATATGCGGTTGTTGGAGGAATGCTGGCATGTTGTTGTAAGACTGATAGACTAATTGATTCTCGATATTGGGGAATGAAACATCTTTTGTTGTTGTCTTCTTCATTAGACTGGGTAACGAACCATGGACTAGAGACAGTGGAGTCCGCAAGACAGGGTGGAATTTCAGGATGTTATGAATGAGCATGCAGATTTAAAATTTGATTTGTAGGCCTATTTTGAAAAAAAAAACAACAACCCAAACAACAGTTTAGCTGGAGGCACAAAGCTGGACTAAGCAATATGAATATGGTCCTAGCTGATTGGATACTGTCAGTGTCACTGATTATTTTATGTCAAATCTACATCCCCATAGCTAGTCTAGCTTATCTGGTCACACTTATGACAGCATTCTTCTGTTATCTAGAGACTAGGTCTAGATCTAGCTCCTGTGACTTTTCTTTGTGTTTTTTTTTTGTATTCAGCCTTATAGGTTTGAAATGAAAACATATTAGAAGTAAATCTAAGTTGTTTTAAAGAAGTGGCTATGTCGAAGGACAGCACCGCAACAATAATGATACAGTTTATTTAGTCTTAGACAGGTCATGGACAATATCGATATTTCGACTAAATCGGTGCTGTTGTTAGAGAAAGCCAAAGTTTCACAAGACTGTGTGGTTGACAGGCAATTATGTAACAAAGAGACCTCAGTTATGCAGGTAATATTCACAGCCATGTTTATGTTTAAAAATATTGACCAGTTATTTAAAGGTAGAACAGAGAACTCAAAGGATAAGGGCTTTCTCTAACAACAGCACCGATTTAGTCGAAATATAGATTTTGTCCATAACCTGTCTAAGACTAAATGAACTGTATCATTATCATTGCGGTGCTGTCCTTCAAGATAGCCAGGACAAGTAGCTGCTTGTTATAAGCTTGATCTTATTTTATTATGCAATTTTTAAAAGAACATTCATACCCAGTCGTAGCAAATTTTAGAGTAATCAGTATTGATAATATGAGCCCACTGAAAAATTAGTCAGGACCACACTCTTATGTAATTCTCAACTGAACACCTAGATCTAACCAGGTCTCATCTTGTTCATTAGTTTTATACCATTCTCATTAATCTATTAATATTTGACTGTAATGGTGGTTCTCAGTTTCAATAGTTCCCACTGACAGTTTTGTCACCCTAATGAGGCTAATCTGTGATACCTTAGTCAAGTGTTATTATATCTTGTGCGCCAAGATGGTGTGTTCTGGAAATAAATATCTTAATTAAAATATCACTGAACTTCATGAGCAGAACATCTGCTATAATCATAGAACAAGAGTTGATTGCTCTCTTTATACATGTGTATTTGTGTGTGTTTGTGTGTATAATTGTATTGCATAACTCTGTGTGTGTGTGTAACTATATGTAATGAGTGTATTTCAAGCAAAGCATTTTTAGCATTCAGACATATTGTTTCATGTAAGTATTTTGTTTCATGAAAGTTTTGCCTAACATTTTTATTGCACTGTAAAGTTAAAGAAATTTTCCATTTGGGTAGATGAGTTATCATATGTTTTACTAATTACAGAAATCCTGAAGTCTTCACTGTTTAAGTGGTAGAGCTGTGTGTAAACATGGCTTATCCAGACCTTGCCTCCATGGCATCTATGGATGGTATGTTGACTCTACCAAGTATCCGAGATAAGGTGGATTCAAATGACCAAGTGGAAGTGGACTTCCTTTTTCCAAATGGTATCCTTGTCACAATGCCTGTCAACTACTACTCTCCACTTGATCAGGTTAAACAGGTATGTTGCCTCTATAAAGTATAAAATGATCAGATCTTAAATATTTTGCTTAAAACTTCAGTTTCTAAATGGACGTTTAGTACCTTTATGTCCATAACATAACTTATGATATCAGATCTAATGTTATTTGAGTTTGGAAAATGAAGATGTCTCATCATTAATGTTATATTACAGTGGTGAAGAAAATTAAGATTATATCAGTGTAAATAACATACCAGCACTTAACCTTAACTGTGATCATTCTAATCTTTGTCTTGGATTTGATACTCGCAGTGCCAACGGTGCTGCACATTTCAGGAACATGTTGGAAATACATTGCTTATTACCATTATGACTAATGTTTCATACTTTGGGTTAACATGTAATGCAACATAGCTTCACTGTGAGCTTGAACGAGTTGAGTGAAGTTGAGTACATCTATCAATGAATAAGCAGCATGAGAATATGTCTTGAGATTCATGTTTAGGTATCCCCAGAACCAGCATGACTAGCACACATGAGACAGATCCATATGGGCTCTTCTCTTCTCTAATAGTACCGGGCTGACCAGTATTCCTCCTTCCCACATGGCCCATAGGTTCTGATACTGCCCTTCTTTGCACCAAGTTTCTTCCTCTTCAGTAATGACCCTGACTCCAGCTCTGTCACTTTCTCTTCCTCTTTAGCCTCAGCTGGTGTCCTATTGAGGGCAGCATGGTTAACTGGATTGTCATTGACAGTAATTGCTGCACTGTTCAATCTGTCAGTGTCTAGGAGCAAACATCCACACATTAATGTGCATAATGTTACTATCACTCAGGTTGATCCACAAGCTTCTTGCCCAGCTTGTCTTGATCTTCTGCAGCATGCTTGTTATGAAGTCTGTGCAAGCCAATGTATGCTCATTTTCTGAGATGTACATTATCTATTTGAATTTAATGAAAGCTGTGTTGTTATAAAACATTAATTATTTTACACTATGGGAAGTTAAATACTTAAGTTGTCGAGGGTTGTATCAATATCTGTCAGGCAGTTAGGTATACAGCCATTAAAGGGCTTCATTCTAAGGCTGCTTGTTGTTGACACAATGCCTCATATGCCATCATTAGCATCTTTCCATTAATTGTGTTGTGAAGACCCATGCAAATTTTTTGCTCCCTTGCTGATCTGACTGTGTAGATTTATGACATTGCCTAGTTTAGTTTGCTTTTAATCAGTTGCTGGATTTTTGTGTTATCAACAGTGCATTAATTTCTCGTCTGCTTTTATCCATTATGGTCACTGGCTGGAAACATAGCAGCATTCATAAGGAAAGTCCTCTGCTCTGATTTTGTCACCAATCTGTTGGTTATGCAAATTGAGCTCCAACTGTGACTTTCCCCTCTTTGATTTCCTTCCCTTGTCTACACCTGTAATTATACTGAGACTGAAAATATGGTATGATTAACAGGCAGTTACCTGTGTGTTAAATGATGGCAGTTTTTGTATGAAACATAATTTACGAAAAGTTAAATATTAGTGTTTCCAAGAGTTTTACTATTACTGTGAGACAGCCAAGTAGAGGTAGATGTTTATCAGATTTGCAATAAAATGATAAAATTACACATGCACTAATATGTTTTTAAAATTTTGTCACTAGCATAAACTTATCCTAGATTTTGCAGTGGTAAGAGCTGAATGTTCAGAGGTGACTTGGTTTTATCTACAGATTATATGGAGAGAAGTCCACAACTACCCTTTGGCAAACAACTTGATGACTCAAGATACTTACAGTTTTATCTACATCAATAAGCTTGGGGAGAAAGTGAGTGTGGAAATGTTTTAGTTACTCAGTTACATCAAGAAAAGCTGCCCAAAAATTAAGGATGGGTTGATTCCTGTATAATTAGTTACCCTGGTTTTAATGACTATCAGTGAAAACCCTTTATTAATCAAAGCATTGTATGCCAAAATATTTAGAGGGCTATGTTTTTTTTTTTTAAATCATGGCCTGGTTTCATTCCTGAATAATGCTTGTGAATACTCAGTGGCTAAGTAACTTTTGCAGAAAGTGAAAATTAATAAAATGAATTTTAAGCTTCTGAATTATGTCAGTCAGTTGCATATTGGTATCTTCAGAGTAAAGCATATGAAACAGCGATCCCTTTGAATCTTTAAAGAGACTGATCACAACCCTTTCAAATTAGGTGAGGATGATAAAATGTGTTAAATGTTGCATTTTGCTCAGAGCTTATTATTTTGCATTGTAGGAAGAAGTTCTGGATGAAAGCCAAAACCTGGAAGAACTGCAGCCATTTCTGGGCCTATTTCAAGTTGTGAAGAAGAAGGGAGACACCACGACCAAAACATTGGACAAAAAAATCAACAATCTGATTGGTCGAGGTAAGAAGGCTCAAAAGTTTCAATTGCAAGCACTTTGGCCTGAGGTTTAAGAGGTTCCATTTGTATAAATGTGATATGCTAATGACTTAGCCCTGTCCTTTTTTCTTCAATTATTGTAGTATTGTACTTTGCATAGTATTGTAATATGTTACTGTAATGAAACCACATGTCTATAATATGGTGAATAAAGTTATTCTTACCTCACTTCACCTTAGCTCACCTCACCCCACCTCCTATCCTTACTCCACTCCACTTCACTCCTCTCTACTTCACTCCATCCCACCTGACCTTATACCATTTCTCCTCATGTCACTTTACTTCACATAACTCCACCTCAACTCATTCATCTCACCACACCTCATCTCACATTATCTCTCCCTCCCTTAACTCACTTCACTTCACTTCACATCACATGTTGCAATGTAAATTGAGAAAAATAAAAGAATTAATTAAAGCCTCGTTTCTACCTTACTCCTTCCCTCCCTCCCCCATCCCTTCCAAAATAAATCGGTATATTGTCACTGAGCTACATATATACTTGGCCAAATGTCCTGTTCAGTCAAATGTCCATTGGCCAAATGTCCATCATGGATCATGCTTTGTCTTGCCTTGTCTTACCTTGTGATATAACTCACTTATGTTGTTGTTCCCAGGTCTCCAAAAACAAGAATCATACCAAGCTGCAGAGATAAATCACTTCAAGCAGAAGATGTCTGATCTATGTGTGGAGATGACAAAACAGAGGAGAGCACTGGTCAGAGATGAAATTTACTTCCTACTGTTATTTTGTGGTGATAAAAGCTCTTGCATGAATCGTTGACAAAGATTAATACATATAGTATGTAATGTGCAGCCCTCCCTATAAGGCCTGCCAGAGCTTTGACAGTTGATATTAGATTGTCTGTCTTCAGCTGGGTAGCCAGGAAAGGGTCTCGTCACAGACAGGGATGTTGGTTGACATAACTTCACTGTCTGCAATGCCTGTCTCCACTTCATCTTTTGTTTGTCAACTTTATTCCTTTCCCAAACTGATTGTTGTATCTACGATCACTGAGATGTGATTAAGTGGAATAATGTTGTGATTGTTCAGCACTTTTATAGTGAAAAATTTGTGTTTCCTGAAAAATTATTATGATAAAGTAGAGTTGACACATTGTGGCACAGTTATGTTGTCCCCACTGTTCTATAATTCAGAGAACTATAAAAAGACATTTTATGTTCAAGTCCAGTTTCTGCAATATTTATTTGACCCTTATTTAGTATCTCTAGAAGCAGGGCAAGATGGCTTTCAGGTCAAGAATTGTATCTCTTCATTCCGTGAAGTGAAATAACAGCAGAGTCTGTTGTGCCCTATTTACTTCCATGAGGTTAGAAGAGGAAGCAATATAGCAACTGGCCGTTATACCAGCCAAATTATAGGAACAGAAATTTTTGTTTAGGCTGCTGTGTGAAATGAAATAAAATAAAAGAATTAATTCAGTGCTAAAAGACACCAAAAAATAAAAATGCTGAAATTTTTCGAGACCGTTGCTGTAGTTTATTTAGCTAATAGGTAAATCCTGCATTGCCTCAAGTCTGTCATTTGTGTCATCTCAGATCTTACGTAATGCTAAAGGAGGCTCACACCAGTCTGATTGTTTATTTACCTCCTCAGACCCCTCTGGAAAAATTCATGTGGAGATATCCAGTACGTTTGCGCAGCACCCCAGAAGTGCCATCCCAACTAGAAGGAAAGATTGTGAATGACAGCATTGTAGTGGATGTTGGCTTTGGTGAAAATGGGGTAAGACCGGATTCCATTATTGTTCTCTTTCTGGCTTTCTCTGTATCACCTAATCCAAGAATTGCTTGAATTTTAGAATATCACCTTATGAAGTTACAACTCAAATACAGCCAAATGGTAGACTTTTTTTTTTCTCAGTCTTTGCTCTTTTTTCATTAAATGTTGTGGGTTTATATATTATATCAGTGTAATTAAATCAAAGTTACACAGGCAAGAGAGTGTGTGATTGAGATTGAAAGAGAGAAGAATAGGCAGCTGTCAAATCATTAGGCAGATGGGCCAGCGCACATGCAGTAGGGAAGAGGGTGCATGGAGATGCACAGACTGTGGAAGCAGAAACCCCTTCATTGATCTGTTCTTCAAAAGCCTGGAGGAGACTGCCACGTATATTCTGCTGAATACCGAGGATCATTGATAGCCAGATCCTTGCAGATCTGAAAGCTATTGTGAAATTGAGAAAACCCCTTGTTTCAGACAGGCAGCAAGGGAGGTGCAGTGATGGCGATGGACACTGAAAATATACAGGTTACACAAAGATATTGAGACTCCTTCCTTAACAATCCCCACATCTGTCAAAGTTTACCCTCATATCTGAACCTCGCCCATTTCTAAATTATTCAAAATTAGGTATGAAACCTTCAGACACTGTCCTTTATTTCTGACATGCTTGCTGAATGCATCTTTACAGAAACTATCATTTGCATCTGCTTCTATGGAACCTAATCAGGTGAGTGTCACCCACCCCTTGTGGCATTGTTTCTGAATAAATGGTCCAGCTTTGATTGGCTTGATAATATCTCCAAGCCTCCATAGAAGGAAAATCATGTGGGATAGCACATAAACACTCTCAACAAGGGCACATTATTTTGATCTGACACCAGATTTGTCCAAATAGATGTCATTGGCAGATACAGCCTAATCCCACACAAGAAGAGGATCATAGTTGCCACCAGCACTATGTTTGTTTGATTCCTGCGGGTGCACAAAAGGGGCAGTCCTTTTATGCTGTGGGTATTCCCTCAGAGATTCTAAGCAGTGGAAATATCAACCTTTAAGGAAGCCAAGATATTTGTGACTGATGCGGAAGAACTAGAAAAGGGTGTGCTGACTTGTGAATGATGTTTGCCATACCAATATCTTTGCCTCCTTTATTAGGCAAATTATCGCTTGTTACCACATTGCCTTTGACATAATGGAGATTAAAAATCCCACGAAGATATTTGAAAAGTAGATAGTGGCTGCCAATTTGCCAAGCTCTCATTTCTAAAGATTCCAAATTTCTAACTAACTCTAGAAGCTGTGCACATTTCCCCACCACAGCTGTCACATTTGAGCAAAAAATATACCTCTGGCTCAATTCAGCTCACTCTGAGTGGAGTCCCACCTTCATAATTGAAAACTGCAAGCTTCTGGGGTTGGTACAATTCTCTTTCTTAAGAAGCATCATCTGCTGATTAGAGGCATTGCTTTGAGTCCGACCATTGTCACAGTGGTCTGAACATAGGAGAACTGGCTTTCCTTCCATTTGAATCTGACCCTTATCTCCTCCACCCTTGAATCATAATAATCAAGAGGTAGTCTTTGGCTATACTCGTGGAGGAAATTCTACTCTAATTCATCCTGTTTTCGAGGAATTTTTCTTTGTTTTATAGCAACAATCTCCTTTCTCTCCTCCCCATCCTTCCCCCGTCCTCCACGCTCCTGTGTGGTGTATCTGAGGTTTCAAAGTGTTTTTCTCTCATTGTGAATTTTCCTTTCCTTCTCCTCCCCCTCCCCCCTTATCTTGCAGACCTCCCATTATGTGTCTCAGTAGTTCTGCTCTTTCTTCCCTCCCTCAAACTTGACAAAAACCTTGCCTGATCAAAAGCTGTGGAATATGACATCTGTTTTTTCTTGTTTTTATTTTTTAGAAGGCGAGAGGAATGGATGAGAGAGAGAGAGATAGAGAGAGAAGGTGTCAATAACTGAAAGTGTCATTTATACATATATTGTTATTCTGTCTTTTTTATTCTTTCTGATTGCTGTATAAACAGTAAAATCTGTGATGGATATATCAGAAATATCAGTTTAGAGAAATCAGAAAAGAGGTTATGCATGACTGATGGTCCTTCATTTCATAGAGGGTCATTCAAGGTCTTCATGAGATTGGGCACTCAATGTAAATTGAGATAAACACTGTCCCTTAAAGCACATTTTCTTAAAAAGAGTATCACGAACTTTTAGGCTCATATCATAAGGGACATCTGTTGACATAAAAAATACAAATTTCATATACTGTATGAAAAAGTCAAGACATTCGAAGTGAGTCGCTGATTGTAGGTCAGTTTCAATCAGAAAACTGTCAGTAAACAAGGAAAGTGTGCATAAAACAAGGGGCAGTGACTGTAGAAGACAGGTTTTACTGAATTGCTATATAATTGGCTTCAGTCCTAGTAAATGAATTGAAAACTATATCACTATCCACGGTGTCTATTCACCATCACAGGACATATTTTACTAACAGTCATTACCTACTATGTCTGTGTTTACTATAATTCTGTCCCCACAGAAAATTGGGGTCACAAATTATTGCAAGTTTCCGCATTTTTGAGGCATTGTCACAATTTCGTAAATTTCTGCAAATTTTGGCAATTTGGTGCAAGTTTGGGCTGAATCTGGCCAAACAGTGCACTTTTTCTGCCAGTGTCGCAATACTGCACGAACAGGAACAAAGAAAATGACTTTTAATTGTGTTCCATTTCTACATTTTTGCGATATTTCAACAGTAAACCATGCGATATGGTGGTAAATATAACAAGGTTACAAAGCTATTTTTGCAAATTTTGATGCAATTTTTACCACTTTTTGCATGCAAATATTTCAGTTCTTGGTGCAAATTTTGTGGATTTGAAATGCAATTTTCCACAGGGACAGATATTTTGATATAATTCTTCTTGCATTATTCACTGATAAGACCTCTGTTCACAGCACATCCCTTGTGATTCCCTTGTTTTGGCAGATTATACTTCATTGCTTCATTCCTTACCTCTGAACAAGACTTAATGTTAATGTATCTCTTGCTGTCAGTGCAATCCCTGTATCAGAGAAGCCCCTCTCAATGCATCTTCCTTTTCCAACAGTCCCTCTCCCTTGAGGACCCAGTTAGTCAAATGTGACAAACTGTAAATTCACTGAACTCAGATAAGTGTTTTCAAGGTCCTTAAAATTAAGTCCCTTAATTCTGTATAACAAATTTCATGACCTACAAAGTGCTTGAAATCAAGGTTTTGGTATGCAAGTTCTTGAAGTCAGTTTGCTGATACCCCAGCTTTAAGTGATAATTGGTAAAGTGCAGGTCCTTACTGTGTCAGGGCAAAAAGTAAAATTAGTTAAATGCTGGCTTGAGTCTCATATTTCTAGTAAAAATTCTGAAATTTCTGGTTTCAAAATTTTGAATGATCCTTGTGAAAATTTTAGCTTTCAATCAACAGCTCTATGGTATTCCTGTTTTAGGTATGTTATAAGCTGCGAGTCAAGCACATGGGCACACCAGAGGAAGCTGTGAAAGCAGCCCTGGTAAAAAGGAGCGCTACAATGCGTGTGCCAGTGGAGGATCCAGAGCTATACATACTCAAGGTCATAGGTCAAGAGGAGTTCTTGTATGGAAACTACCCACTCATCCAGTTTAAGGTAATCCTCTTTGCCTCTATCCCATATGTTCTTCTTCTCCTCAATCCTATCTGCTATTATTCACTATTTCTTATTAGCATCATGTTTTTGTCAGTTGAGTGCAGGGGCGTAGCGTGACGGTCGAGAGCGGGCATTCAGGATTACTTTATACAAAATATGGGTTTTTGTTAGAGTTTTAAAGTATTAGTAATATAAAAAACCAGAACATCGCAATTAGCGAAAACATCAACTATTCAAGAACGTAAACCACCACACTGCAACAAGCTTTATGTACTCACCTACGATTTGTAGAGCAAATTAATCCTCCTGTTCTTCATTTTTGCAAATTTGTCGATGATTCCAGGTGGTTACTGCTGAAAGATGCACTTCACTTCGCAAATGCTTCTTTGCATTGTTAAACAAGTTAGCAACATTTTTTGAACCCTGCTGTGTCCAGGAGGTCGTGTTCTGAGCGAAGAGCAAGCATGGAAAACCGAATATGGCTTTCCGCTGCGGGCAGCCGCACATCACTGATATCTGTCATATTGCTCTGAAAATCTCATTTGCCTTTTGCCCTCAAATAAAAACTTAGGCGTGGGCCTACCTTTGTGTTTTATGTCGAGTCGCCGCTCAAATGACAATCCCTTTTCTTTCAGCTCTAAAATTTCAGAAACTGACACAGACTCACTCTCAGTTGAGGAACACACCCCATCACCTTGCTGTGCCATGATGAAATTTCACGGGATGCACGAGTGGCGGTTCAAAACTGAGGCTCGAAATAACTTCATCAAATAATAAACTATCGATACCAAGTCCTTTAAATACTGTAGTTCTAGTCGGGAGTTGGGATTTGTTTTTTTTCCTTAATTCTTAAGTGATAGATCTCGATTTTAGCTTAAAAGAAAGAGAGATAGATATAGGCGAAACGATCTCAACAAGTTGACAAAGAAAGAGAGGATGCTTCGGTTAGCTCTATTCTACGCTCGCAATATATCGATATTCTGGATCAGTTTTGATCTCGAACCCCTCCCCACTTTTTTTCCCCAAAATAGCCCTCACTAGAACTTATTCTGAGTAGACAGGTTTTTCCGCAATCACAGAGTTAGCAAAAAAAAGCTGGCCGAATGTGAGTCAAACTTATGAGTGGCTGAGTTAAAATCTCCAGGGAATTTCATGACCTATGAACTCATGTTACAGACCGCTCTTATCTCCGTTTGTTCTTGATATTCATCAGGAAAGAAAACAAACAAGCTGTTAGTGTCCAATAGCTTGCGGCTCAACTCACGTTATTTGCACACAGTATGTGGTATCAAAATTATCAAACTGGCATTCCTTTGGACTCTACCATTTCACATTGGTAAAAGGGGTGTTCAACTTAGACATATCCAAACATTCTTACCCATGATCTGCAAATTGGTATGGTCTTGGACAAACAGAAATCTTCTGCTCTAAAGGTGTAAAGGTGCAATGCTTTTCTTAACTTCGTGCGCTATACTCTCCACGTCCCGTTGCCTCAATAAGACCAAGCGGTGTGACGTCAGAGGCTGACACTGAAGGTTAATAGGCGGCCAGCGTGCGTCCCCACAAAACATCCCGTTAGGCCAATACATGGAGTAGTTATTATGAAGTTTTTTTCGATACGGCGCTTTTAAGGTACGCTCGAAGTAAGATTGGATTATAAATGAAGAGAATTTAAATTAGCGTATGATTTTATTTGGGTGCTTAATCTTTTGCTTACATTTTGGGGCATTCAGTGAATACCTTGAATATTATTACGCTACGCCACTGGTTGAGTGGCAGTCCAGGATAACCCGTCACAATGGTCAAGTTTTCAGTTAATTTATTATTGTTTCTTGTATTCTCATTTATTTCTAAACAGCACCTTTCTATTTCAAGCTTATATTTTTACTAGAAGTTGAGGAAAGCATGATTTAAATTCAGAGTGCTGAAAGTGAAAACTGAGACAAATGGCCTTAAAGCAGGCAAGCCAGCACCTTAAATACATTTTGATACACATAGAAAATAATCAATTAAATGCATTTATATACAGAGTTACGAAGTCAAACAGAAGAAGTGCATGGAATGTTGATTAATGTGATAGTTTAAAAAAATCATTTTCTGTCATGAACACTAAATCACCTTGTTTTGCATTGAGCACAAAATCTTGCTGTGACTTCTGACTGGTTTTCCTGAACCACCACACATTTGTTCTTTTCCTCCATCCTTCTGTGTTTCATATCTATTGCAGTAAGACAAGAGTTTCTGATTTTCTAAAGCAAAAATGCGAGATTGCAGAAAGTTTTTGAAAGTTATGTCATTTTTGGAAGCAGATGTTCTATAATGAGGGATTCCTGGGCCAGTTTTTCTTGTATTATAGACATCGCAGTAAGACAAGTGCCCAGAAATTCTAGGTGTCGTATGCACTTGGACTGTGAACTCAGAACTGTAGTCAAAGCTCGGGCAACATTCACATATTATGTGCTTGGTATTGCTTTCCACGGCAAAATTTCTAACCCTTATTAAAATGTTGTAAGACTTGGAAGGCAGAAGAAGACTAGATAACTTTTATTTTCCATATGATGAAAACTTTAAAGGAGTCAGTGTATTTGAGAATCTGGAAAAAGATTCATTGCTTAATGCCTTGGCTCCTTTCCTTTGAACAGAAAGAAACATGCCTGCTGCCACATCAACATCACTTTGCATTAGTATGTATCCACTTACACTCTTGAACTTCAAATCTGTAAACATCAATATTTTTATTTGCTATTGTATTTTCCTCCCAGTATGTCTACCAGTGTCTAGTCAAAAACATGGCACCACAGTTTTGGATGGTGCTGAGATCAACACTTCCTGGTAAGTGGAAATATCAGATTATTATTATTATTACAAAAACAGTCTGATCATTATCATTGCCATATTGTTGTTCTTGTTGTCGTTGTCATTGTTGTTGTTGTTGTTATTGTTGTCATTGAAATAGTTAGTGACAGTGTTGGGCTTTCATCCTTCTGCTTGAGGCCATTTGAAAATAAGGAGAACCTTTCAGCCTCAGACCTTAGGTTCTTCCTCACCTGTTCATCACAACACTTTTATACTCTGCTCTGTGTCTGTATGAAAAATACCTCACAAGCTGAAATACCCTCTGAACTCTTAATCCAAGATGGTCCCTGAAATGTGAGTCAGTGAGATTCTGATATATTTTAGCTTATCTTTTATAGTTCTACATTTCAGTTTATTGTTTATTGTTATTCTCAGAGTGAAAACAGTGAATTTCTGGAACAAAGCAAAGGCTGTGGCACACCTTTCACCCATGAACTCTGACCGAGGAAAATAGTGCAGCTTTTATTTCAGCAACGTCAGAACAACAACTGGCAGTTCTTCTTTACAAAGAAGAATGAGATTTTTAAGAAATAAAGTCTCTCTAAATTTAAAAAAAAAAAAAAGAAGAAGACTGCCAGCAATGCCGCATTGATGAAAATGGTGGCAAGTTCAATTCCATGGGTACAGGTAGTTTTGTAATGAAATGTATAGGCCATACATGAACTCGACCCGTTAGCTCTATGACAGCAAAAAACCTTCAGGTTTTAAATTTCTGTTTTGCAGAGGCCACTCCTCCTGTTCCAGCCCGTCGTCCGACCTTAGCAAACCTCAACAATGTGCCTTCCCGAAATGAAAGTTTCAGTCGCAATGATAGAGATGTCATTATATGGAATATCACTGATACCAACTACAAAATTCAGATCAAAGGAATCTCGAAAGTGCAGCTTGCAGATGGCTCAAAGGTACTTACGTTATTGTGACATATTTAAAGGATTATGAAAGACACTAGTTTCAAGTGTGTAGTAATCTCCACAAAATGATATTCATGACTTTTCCGTTAGTCTGTCTAACAGAAATAGATAGCTTTGGAAAGAACATACTATAACTATGGTAACTATGGTGAGGTCATGATAGCATGANCCCCCCCCAACGAGAGGGAAAGGAAAAAGCCTAAATGCTTAAACAATGAGAGAAAAAAATCATATAACAAAATCTGACAAATTATGGAGAGAAAGTTATAACAATATTTTTTCTTTGCCTTTTCATTGAAAATCAGATCAAACTGTATGTGGGCCTGTACCATGGAGGTGAGTCACTTTGCCGGGAAAAGGAGACTGAAGAGTTGACAGTGCTAAATGGTGAATGCACAGTGAAAACTGACGTTGAATTTGAGATCAAAGTAGCTGATCTCCCTCATGCAGCAAGGCTGTGCTTTGCCCTCTACACGATAGGCAACAATGCCAATAGGAGGAAGGTGCGTGGAAGAAAGGATGGAGTGGTTATGAAAGGAAAAGAGAAATAGAAGAGAATGTCAATAAATTGGGCATCTGATAGGGTTAGACCAAATGATTGGTTGATGGGCCGATTGGTTAGTTTTATCATCCCTAGACAATGGAAACTTCCAATCTGTCCAAAAATAATTTCCCTAGACTTAAGGCATTTGGGTTGAAAATGAATGAAAACAGTCAAGAGTTCTCTTGAAATGAGCTGATGGTTATAAAGAACACTAGTATTTGTCCTTCCATATTTTGAAAAACAACAACATAGCCATAGGTAGATTTAAAGTAGGTCTCTCGTAAAGAACTTAAATATTTTGCCCAAGGTCTGTTCCTTACATCAGTTTTCAACAGTAGCTCTATGCTTTTAATTTGTGTGAGGTCAGCTTGGATTTCATATTGCAAACACTTTATACTTTATATTTTGTGTGTGAGGGAGTGAATATGGGAACCCAGCGGAGTTAGGTAGGGCCTCTTGTAGATTTCCTCTGCACTGTCTTTCTTCCACATCAGTGTGTTACCAAATCTTTTTCTTGCGCTGCATGATGAGTATCATGATATAGTATTTGTATGCTTCATAAACCTTTGAAATTGGCACTAAATGTTAATAGGTTTGTGAAGTCTTTTTATTCTCCTCTGAAATTTAACACTGAAATTTAACAGATACCCTTCTCTTGTTTTCTAGGACCTGACTGCTTGGGTAAATATACCCATTTTTGATTTCAAACTTCGGCTTCAGAGAGGTGACCGTGAATTGCCCATGTGGCCGCAAGACCTCCTTCAGCAGCCAGAAGAACATTGCAATCCACTGGGTAAGATGATGTTTCTTAGTCACATTTGATGATGAATACTGGCTTTGTGTTTCATGGTAATCATATTTATTTCAAGTTGTGTTGTACATAACTATTTTAGCCTGTTTTTCACGTGATCATTAAAGATGGGAAGTTTAAAGTGTCCTCTGTTGTCAGGAAAGCATCCTGGGTCATATTACTTAAAATTCCTGCCTTTTAAGGTGTTGAGAGCAGATATAAGTACACAGCTTAAACGGGGGATCTTATCATGCTATCAAATTATCAGGATAAGATGGCAGTTGAGATAATATATTTAAATTAGCCTTAATGTGTGGACAAATTATGAAAAAGTCACTTGAACTCGACTCTCAATCTGAAATTTGAGATTTCTAGGTCCTCTTTATTGTGCAGGCATGACACTAGGTTATTTGCTTTCTGTATTAGCATATATGGATTCAGATTTACACGGATCTTTTGTAAATATGTTTGTCTTAATCTGTGTATATGTTTATCTTATTCAGGTGGAGTTGCCTTGAATTCCATGTGTATGGATGCAACATTCTTGAAGATTAACTTTCCTGATGTGGCTAACATTGGTTCTGCCTATCTGATATACCCACCCTATGATATGGTGAGCTTCCAGCAAATACAATCTGATATAAGATCAGAATAATATAGTTTGTGAAGATTGTCATGGGATGAGAAGATACCCCCTTTTTGCATAATGGATTTGTGCTAATATTATCTTTTCCTGACGTGCCATTGCTGACAAGGCATACCTCCTAATATGGCAACATGTTATAGACTGTAACTTAAAACTTCAGCCAATACAATCCTAGGCCATTGAGAATAGTCAAACTATGAAGTGCACTGAAAGCCATAGACTAGTGCTGTGAATGAACAGTCTCTCATGAAATTGGATAGTAACTTCCTTGCATTTCCAATGGGCTCTTTGCCAGCCATGTTTCTAGCTTCAGAGCTATATTTCTGTTGCCTTATAGCAACAAATAAACAGTATTTTGAATGGGTGTGATGGATGATGTGGGACTGAATGAATTAAAGCTAAATACTTTCCATTTGAGGTGTCAAATCTGCAGCGTGTCATGGCATGATGATCCACTGTGATATAATATAATAATGTTGCTGTCTGGATGGGACTGCTGGCAGATATAGTGGAGCACGGATAATGCGTAACTTTGGGACTGACCAAATGTGTACTTATTAACAGAAATACATATTAACCAAACAAGTATCCCTTGAGGGGAAAAATCAGAACCAAAATACTGTACTAAGTATCCCTGTTAAGGTACTTAGTGTGTCCATATTAAGTGGTGATGGGCTCAGCCATTGTCCAGTTGAAAACTTCTGAGTTTTTGTGAAATTTTTATATAAATAATGTTTAACTGCAGGCTCTTGTTATGTGTAATTTTATGTGATAGCTGTCCAGCATTAAGGATTTCTGCTGATGGATAAAAAGGTGATTCATATACAATAGTCTAGTGAAGAGACAAACTTTGGCATGGCAGAACTTCCAGTGAATCAAAAATCATGAAGAACTGATGATTTATTTAGGTTTGTGTTGATTTTCAGGTATTGGAGTGTGCATCAAAACATATGGAAGCAGATGGGGCTGCTGGCTCACCTGTAAGGATTTATGTTATGTTTGTTATATATGTATTTGCCCTGTGTATTTCTTGTTCATCTCAGTGGAAGAGCCTACCAACTGTATTACATCATTACATTGTCCACTGAATCTTGTACCTTACATTTTTCTTACTGACTAGCAGAATCTGGTAATCTCTTTTTCCTATAAGATGTAGTGTGGTCATCCTGCTATGTCTCTTCATATTGCTAATATGCTGTCCAGCCGCTGCATTGCTCCGTTGATTCCTCCATCTCTACATCAATCATCCATCTGTCCATTTGTCTGTCCATCTGCAAGGAGCTGAAACAACTTGTAGCCTTATGTTGTAACCTTTCTGGGTATCTGTCAGTGTTATGTCCTCTTCACGCCACAAATTACTGACACACTCTCCAATCTCCATTCACTGATGAACATGTCCATCTGACAGAGTATGAAGGTGAGCAAGACCCACCTGGAGCAGCTGACCTTGGCCTTGTTACAGAATGACCAGCTGTTTGAGCAAGACAAGGAACTTATCTGGCTGCTTCGCTATGAAGTGCGACAGAGGTTTCCCAATCATTTGTCCAAAGTGCTCCAGTCGGTCAAATGGAGCAGTTTTATTGATGTGGCAAAGGTATGCAAGTTGTGCAGGGTGTTGGTCATTAGTAAAATGTGTGGGAGCAATTGATCAATGCAGTTTTGTTTTTTGTATCATATATTTTGCACCAGTGCACTTTGGTGCATTTATGCAACAAAATGTAGACTGGAAATGTTGAAAGCAAGACCCAGAGTAATGTTATATGACTACTGCAAATCAGCTGTTATGAATTATGGATATATTGATTAAAGACACAGATTGATAGCACTTGAACAATGTTTTCTCCAGGTCATGAGTTGGGAGA
>JAWQUT010000613.1:98012-109825 GCA_033807755.1 Ellobium chinense | reverse complement strand
TACCCACCCCCGCCCCTCATAAATTTTAGGGGGGATTTGTGAAGTTTTCAAGGGATTTTAGAAATTTATCAAGTAATGCGGACTTTGGAGTGCAAGAAAACAGGAAGATAAAGTGCGTTCAGTGGATTTTAGGGGTGAAATTTTTAAAAATTAAGGAAGTTGTGCAGCAGGAGAAAACAGCTTTAATTATCAAAGGTCCTTCCTTAAAGTTAAATGTTTATTTGAAATTGCTTCAGTGTTGATAGGATCATCAGTCACACTGCCTGAAAAGTTTGCCTTTGGACTGTACCCAATCAACTGAATGATCAGTTTGCCTTGGCTTACAGCTGCAGCAACATTTCAGCAAAGGTCTAAATCAGAGTGGAAGAGTCATGAAAATGCATGTCTATTGAGCTGTCAGTTGTCCGGAGAGAAACAATATTTCCAGAACATTTTTGGATGAAGATGTATTATTTGCCTTTCCTGTTGTAATAAGAATAGCATTTTATGTTTTGAGAAATGCACCAGAGAATATTAATTTTGTTTTCCAGTAACATGACAGTGTTTGGAACTTTTTCTCTTCCAAAGATGACAGCCTTGCTTCAGACTTGGCCAACCCTTTCCATAGACTATGCTCTTGAGATCTTAGACTTTGAGTTTCCAGATCACAATGTGAGGGAATTTGCTGTCAAATGTTTGAACAGTGGACTAAGGTTAGTAAAGGTTACACTTTACCCTTCGCACTCTTGTCTCCTGAACTCTGCTTTCCCTTACACTCAGGCTTAATAATTCTTTGATACCTATTCTATTAGATTTCCTTATTTGCTAGTAAATCTGAAGGACTGAAACTGTAGATAAGATTTTAATGGTGTGCATCAAAAATATTGCCCTTGAAACTGAAATTGCGAACAGTTGAATGGTCATTTTCATGTTAACAAGGAAATGGCACTAAGACTGAGATTTCAAACATTCTTTCCCAGAGGAGCTTCAACAGCAAAAAGAAAGACCTAGCAGGCTTTGGTTCACAGGGTTAAGGAAATGTTATACCAGATTCAGTTGGCCAGATGCCTGTTATTGGGTCATGTCTACAATAAATTTATTGCATACCCCATCACACAAAGCCATCACTGTATAGATAATAGTTACTCACAGTTTTGTGTAATATTACATTTTTTTAACAGAACAGTACCATATATATTGTGTACTCATGTCGATACTCAATGCAGCACTTCCGAAGGTGGTGATTTTAAGAAATAAGACCATCTGAAATGCTTTTCTGGCAACAAAAAGAAGTAAAATAAAACAGTGCAGTTCACAGCACTTTAACTTGCCCGTCCTTAATGTTCCCATGAAAAACAAAACAGTTTGGAATAAACTTTTGTAAAATGAATTGCGAACACTATAAAATATAAAGACATGAAGATGGTAGGAGACATTATAACTAATCAACAATAAAGTTTCTTCTTCCATCTTACTTATATTCACAGTATCGATCTGGCAGCATATATGCGCAGTGATGTCATAAATGATATGTATTAAACATCTGCTGACTCCCATCCTATTTTGCAGTGATGATGAATTGTCCCAGTTCATGCTGCAGCTGGTCCAGGCCCTGAAGTTTGAGACTCATCTTCTCTGTCCTCTTGCGGAGTTCCTGATGGAACGAGCTCTGAAGAACCAGCACCTGGGCCACAAACTATTCTGGTTGCTAAGGTACAAGTGCTTAGCTTAGTGTGTAGGGATCATATAGAGACTCCTCTTTTCAGTAGGTTAGGGCCATTAGAGTGTTTCTAAAGTGCACAGTGAACTGCAGTGTGTAAGTTGTGTGAGCAATGAAGGGTGAAGACGAGAGCGTGACAGAGTGAGTGAGTGGGGCGGCACATGTATCATGTAATATGTGTGAGTCTGTGTCTGTTAATGTATGTATAATTGTATGCATCACTGTAACAAAGAAAATTTTCCCCACGGGGATAGATATCTTATCTTATCTTATCTTATCTTATCATTGCCTGTTAGTGACAGCAGCACTATAAGCTCCTTAGGGAGTTCAGAAAGTTTTAGGAGTAGGTTTGCTGCGGTAATAATAGTGTGAGGTGGAATGAGCGGGCATTAGTCTAGAATAAAGACTTGGAGTACCCGGCCCAGTACCTGATCAGGATGTCTCTGCCACCAATTTTTTTAAAGTGGAATCATCTTGTAGACCATTGTCTTTGGGAGATTTTGTTTGGCTAAATATGAGGTGCTTTTTATCGCTGAGGACCAAAAACTGTCAAAGTGGCTCTTCCCATCTTTTGTATGGTTGCTGTCTTTGTTTCTTTAATCTGGGTTAAAGTTTGTAGCAGACCTGGAAAACTGCAGTGTGACCATAGGCCCCCAGTGCAATCAGGATTTAGGATTAAATCATGGTAAATGACCTAGTATCGATGAGAAGAGAAACAGTTTCATTAATTATGTCCTTCAATAAATAATGTCAATATAAACTTGCTTGTTTAGTTTCATTTGCAACATGAAATCCAACAGCCACTTAACTGATCGCAATACCATCCAGTTGATGGTTGCCCTAAAGACCTGTTGATTGTGAATGGGTCTATATTGTTTTGGTTAAAAATCATGCATAACTACTGTTGGTTTGAAGTTGTAGGCATAGTTTTGAATATTAATTATCACTGGACAACATACTTTCACAACAATGAATCAGAAAGCTTGAAAAGTCTACAAATATGCCAAGAAGGATACTCTATACTCAAGAAGGTTTTACTTTAAAAACTGCATCTTGCCCTTGTTTTGGTGAAAACAGGTCAGAGACCCACAATCCCATGGTCACCACACAGTATAGTCTGATCCTCCAGTGCTATCTGAGGCACAATCCAGATCATCTGCAGGTCCTCATGAGGCAGCAGGAGGGGCTCAAGAAGCTGGCTGGCCTCAACTCCCTAATCAAAGAGGGCAACATTGCAGACCAGGTCAGTGCACTCTGACATGCTCATTACAAAAGCCCTTTATGCAGTTCTAGCACTGTTCATGAATTCCATTCTTCGGAAAATTCTCTGAAATCAGAAAATGTTGGTGTCTTTTAGAAATTGTTTGACATCAGTCTGGGAAACATCAGGTTACAGAAGTGTAATCCATTATGCCTTTTTGAGCCAATAAATTGTTTTTCCTGTTGTCACTTCCAAGAAATAATAGTTTGCAGCATATAATGAGCTTATTAGAAATGATGTTAAAAATATAGGTCTTTAGGTGTGTTTTCCGAACCATGAACTGATACATCTAAAGGCATAAACAAGCTAACAAGTTTACTTAACTACAAGTGTTCCACACAGAAGGCCATGCTGAACTGAACTAAATGAGCCAAACTTCAGATTTAATTTACAAAATCAGGAGAGAATGCAATCTAATTCACAGGCAGATTCACAAATCTAAGGCCCATTCTGCAAAATCTGTCCAAAGAACAGATTTTCAAACTGTCTTTCTAATAAGGCATATGATCAGACCCTATTTTCATCCAACTGGAGTCTGTAACCTGCATAGGCACTTCAATATCTAACAGTAAATTTTTTTCTTTCTAGCCTCTTGGATATTTTCTCTTTTGCCTCTTGGATATTTTCTCTTTTGCCTCATTGATATTTTCTCTTTTGCCTCTTTGATATTTTCTCCTTGTAGCAAAGAGACTTATTAAATCTAGTAGGATGTATTTATGGACATACATGTTTATAATTTAAGAAATGTGTTTTGTATTATGTAAATTATTGCGAATAATGACATAGTCTAGATTAGACTACATGAAAGTGCAGAAAGTTCGAAGAATCTTGTGAAAAGTGATAACTGTAGTTAAGTGAAGTCGGCTGTATAAATTGTTTGAAATAATTTTTGTTAACTTTTTACTGTATCCTGATAGGCCAAGAGAGAAGATACCAAGGCATTGATGCAAAAAGTTTTGAACCAGCAGACCTACAAGACTTGCTTGGCTGACCTCTACAGTCCCCTGTCACCCCTTTACAAGATGAAAGAACTGAAGTAAGCTCTTAAGTTATTCTTATGGAAGAAATTGTGTCTTAGTTTATCATAGCTGCCCTTTCACTATCTACATATAAAACATTTGAGGTTCAGCGTAAAAAAAAAAACCTCTGCTGTAGGTGCACAATTGCACGGTTAGTGAAAAAGAGAGTCAGAGCAAAGAAAGTGTTCAGGCATTTTCATTGGTTTGGTTTGATTGTTGTTGATGTAGCAGAAAGAAAAGGTTATTTAGACATTTCATAAAGGAAAAATGTATGTCCCAAAAAATACTTCATATGTATATAGCAAACTGCACCAAGGTTATGATTGTTCAACCATGTAGAAAAAGCCATCATGGATGAAGTATTTTCCTGATCAAAATGTTCAGACATTCTTAGACTGGTCAAGGGATAGTCATGTTTCTGAAGTCTTTTTGATTATGTATCCAAGCTCCCTCTTGACCCTTAAACCCTTGTTCCTTGTGTGTTAGGGTATGTGTGTGTGTATGTATGTTTGTGTGTCTGTGTGTACACTGTGTCACTGCTTATGTGTGTGTGTCTGTAGTGAACAAAATCTCAAGAAAATTTTTTCTCTCTTAGGGTAACCAGTTGCAAATTCATGAATTCCAAGAAGCGTCCATTGTGGCTTGTGTGGTCCAATGCTGATTACATGGGCTCAGACATTCAAATTATCTACAAGAACGGGGATGGTAAGTTTGAGGCTTTCAACAACTTCTTGTCTCAAAACCGTCATCATCATTCCCAATAATGGTAATGTTTTCATCATTACTATGACATTTTTATCATCCTCTTCATGGCAATGGCTCTCACTTGAATGTAGGAAAGTAGGAGTTTGATAAAAGTTCAGTGATTAAAGTTAGGATTGTCTTTGTGGTTCCTAATGTTCTTACTTGACATTTCAGATTTACGACAGGACATGCTCACCTTGCAAATTCTTCAAGTAATGGACAATATTTGGCAGGCAGAAGGCTTGGATTTCAGGTTTGTATTGTGTGATTCATTGTTTCACAAATGAATGCAATCTTGTGGCGCTTAAATTTATCTTAAAACAGGCAAGCAGTATTGCGGTGAAAATTGTCCATTATACTGTTTTCATGAATATACGTAGGACTGATGTCTTTGAATTTGATTTTGTAAGTAAACTGTTGAGAATACTGACAATTAAGATGTTTGGTCCTCAGACACTTTAACTTAGCTTTATTTTCTCAGGGGATTGTGATTTCTTTCAGTAAAGTAGTCCACCTGCATTATATTCTGAAGATATATTAATATCAATAGGTATATTGTGAGTTTCAAGAAAAAGAAAGGTCTTTGATGCCAGTTTTCTTGAAATGGCACCGGAATGAAAGAGCATTCAGTAATATTTGATAGAATATGTTCATACAATTCATGTATTATGTTATAACGTTTCATAAACTGTGTAACTCCTTAGGATGAACCCATATTTGTGCATGGCCACAGACTTACAGCAAGGCATGATTGAAGTGGTGAGCCCTGCCGACACAATGGCTAATATTCAGAAGTGGTACAAGAAAACAGCGTTTGATAAGAGGGCCTTGTTTGAGTGGTTGAGGGATAAACATAAGACAGATGAGAGGTGAGTTCAGAAATGACTGTCCAGTTGATTGGTTAGCAGTTTGGTTGTCCTGCCTGCCTGACCAGGTGGCATCAGTTTTTTTCACTATGGATGGGTTGTATATGGTTAAAAACTTCATTTTTAATTATTTAGAAATCCAGATGTTGAGTAAGAATTATTTTATTGTTTAGTAAGACTTTTGAAAAGTATGGATTAATAAGTGAAATGTTACATAATTGTTTCAAAGGTATCATATGTGCTGCCTAGTTTGTAAATCAGCATAATATTGTATCATGATAGGTTGGATGACAAGCACATTTCAGGTCACCAAGCCATTATAGCCGATACTTTTTTTGTCACATTGACATGAATTGGAAACTGGTGTGACCAGATGTATATGTCTGAATATAATCTGCTGTGGCTGTCTGATCTTATCAGACTTCCTTTCTTATCTTTCATGTGATTCTCAGCTCTTCCTGTTCTAAGAGTCTTCCTCATTAATTTTCCTGAGTAAGTTTAGCATAATTTTTTGCTTTATTTTAGCTGGATTCTGTGCTTTGAGAACATTATTCCTGAGTACAGAATACACTTTACATATTCCTCCCACATGTCTCTGTGCTCGGGTAAAGAGAATAACTCTGATGCAAGGGCCAAATCCCAGTTACTTGACAACGCTCTTTCTTTCTGAAATTGGGTAGGCGGGCACCGTAGATAACTCTGTGAAAGAAAAATTACTTGAAAACGGAAAATTATTTTTGATGTTTGCATTCACTTTTAATATGTTTCAATGATGTGAATGCTTTTCCAGTCTGGATGCAGCTGTTGAGGAGTTCCTGATGTCTTGTGCAGGCTATTGTGTTGCCACATATGTGTTGGGCATTGGGGATAGACACAATGACAACATTATGATGAAGACTTCAGGGCAGGTGAGGGTCATTATGTACAACAAGCCTCATAAGATATGGACATTAGTCTGTTGAAACCTTACACATATCTTGTCCTATATATCAGCCGGATTAATACTGTCACAAGTCCTGAAATGACAGTATTATTTGCAGGTGGTGATATCTACATGTGGTCGGGATTCATGTGCAGCATTCTTGTTAAACATCAGTACTTGCAGCTGTTTTAATTGCATAGTTGAATTAAATCTCTTGAGTCCAAGAGTGCAGAGCCTTCTCTTCCCCCCTCCCCTTCCCCCCTTCTCTGTATTATCAACAATAGCTGTGTGATTCTGACAGTTGAAATCTTTCCTTCAGATGTTTCACATTGACTTTGGTCACTTCCTTGGGAACTTCAAGAGCAAATTTCATGTGAAAAGAGAACGAGTTCCCTTTGTTCTCACCACTCACTTTGAGTATGTCATCACCAAAGGCCATGCCAATCGGCCCAACTTTGCCAGGTATGTTTATGACTGTTGTGATCCAAATAAAATCATGCAACTCCATGTATTCTTATTGTATGGTAAAGCTTGAGAAAAAGTCTGTGGACCATTCTGAATTATGTGATACCGAAGATAATGGATTATCAAATGTCTCTGTGTCTTGTAACTAGTCAAAATGAGGCTTAAATAGCTCTTTGACTGCATAGACTTATTGGTGTGATACAAACATTTAATGTGCATATTGTCAACAGGTGAAAAATATATTTAATCTAAAATGAAATGAAAAATGAAAATATGACTTTATTTACCCCGTAGGGAAACTGTTTTACAATGTCATACACTAGTATTACTCTGGCCAGAAGATAAGGTCATTTGAAGTATCAGGGGAAGAAACATTAGGCACTGCTTTACCCCAGCCAGTTACCTGTCCTCAAAAGTGGACATAGGGGCANGGGTCGGTTGGGGGGGGGGTGGATCTGTGACACCGTGTATTGTTGTTTTGTAAGATGTCAGAGGACCACTCAGACTCCAATCTGCTGACATATCCATGTCAAAAGGAGCAGTAACTTGTGGTAGAAAAGGCACTGCGACCCAGTAAAGTGTGGGACGGTCATCCTCAAACAGTACAGAAATTTCTGGGAAAATCACAATAGAACAATTTTACACCATACACGTTATTAAATCTGCCACCCAGAAACTCTAATTTATCCACAATTACTTACTATTTGCACAAAGAATCAATAGTTTGAGCAAAGGATTGATTTTATTCTCAATTTCCACAGCAAAAACAATTTCAGTACTGAGTGCTCCCAATCACCAATAGAGCCTGAGAAATCTTTGTTCTTTATCTAGGGACATAGGCCTCATATAGACTGGCTGCAAGACATTTTTACATACAGGGAATTGGAGAACCTTAAGATAGTCATGTGATAAGCTTGACCATTTCTTCATGAATTTTAATCTAGAAGAGTGAATGCTTACCCAAGGTCAGACTGGCCCTCAGAGTTCATATACAGCACAGTATATTATTACAGCTTTGCTGTGTCAGGACAATGTGAATTTACCACACATCCTAGGTGTTTGTTTTATCAAGATAAATGTACAGAGTGGGTACAATTTCAATTAATACTGATGTGAGTACAGTTAGCAGACAGCAAATACTTGNGGGGGGGGGGGGGGAGGAGGAGAGGAGGAGGGAGAGGTTGCTTTCTCATCAGAAGATGCATTTTATAAAATAATGGAATATGATGATTGCAGGGATGTAGTGTAAGGAATGGCTTACCACAAAACTAGGAAAGTCACATTCAAGCTTCCAGGATAGATATACAAGTGTCAAGTCTTGTGGGACAAGAACAAAAACTCGGAGGTCCGATGTTGTGGTTATGTATGTTAAAAATCCCATGACAGATTGAATCATAGAAGAGTAGGCAGTAATTTGGTTTTACAGCCAGTAAGATGTAATATGGAGGTACTTGTAATGTTGTGCTGTAAAATTATACTGTGATTGGGATACCAAAAAAGTCACAGTAGTCTGAGCCCCCCCCCCCCCCCCCCCCCCNAAAAAAAAAAAACAACTCAGATAGACAAACAGTTAACGAACAATAAACAAACACACAACATATAAATGCCTTAAAGTAAAAAAAAAAAATGTATGTGGATGGAATGATGGATTTCATCGTATGAAGTGCTTTGTTGTGAGGAATATTTACACAGTCTTTGTGTGTTGTAGATTTCAGGCCATGTGTGAAAAAGCCTACCTGATACTTCGGACCAAGTTCTCCCTCCTGATGTCCTTGTTTATGATGATGCTGTCAGGTGGCATTCCACAGCTCAGTAGCCCAAAGGACGTGGACTACTTGCGAGAGACCTTGGTTCCACATCTGAGTGAAGCAGAGGCCCGCAGTCATTTCAAGGCAAAGTTCACTGAGGCCTTGGCAGGATCATGGAAGACAAGCATGAATTTCTGGATTCACATGAAGGCTAAATAGTCCCTCTGAGAGTAAAATTCCTCTCCTCTTACTCTGCGTTCTTTATGTAAGACATGTTATATCAAGAGGCCAGTGGCCTGTGTAAATGATGCTGTGTGCTTCATGTCTTCTGCCGTCCCATGCAGCATTGAGTAAGAGTAAAATAATCATAAGAGTCTGTCATCAGTTACCTTCTTTCTGATTTTATTAAAAGATATTTTATTCACCTCTGTACCTTGGACAGACATAGGTCAGAGGCCTATACCATGTGAGTCCTATCAATAACAATCGAATGCACTTTAATATGGACATATAGGTACATGCGGTTTCACCACCCTTCCAGTGATGGTACTCACGAGTGATGTTGTAAGTTGCATTCGGAAGACTAATCCATGACAACAATATATTGTGATATTAAGCTTACTGCTGAACATGCATGATGGTCTATCAGAGTTCTTCTACAAGTGTAGTATCTTTATGAAGCTTTAGTTAATTTAATTAAAGTAGGAGGTTTCATTACATCACCACCTGCTGGCTCTCTGTTAGCATTTAATGAAGAAACTGAGCGTTAAGTAGAAAACTTGACCACTTGACCGTTGAGTTAACAATGTTAGTGCCATCCAAAATGGTGGCTAAACTGACTCCATAACAGGCTATGACATATGGGTACCTATTTCAGTAACATTTTGGAAACTACTCATCAGATTTTTTTGGCATGTTAAATCAGAAAAAATTATCGTATTGATAGAGGCTGAATTTGACCGCATCGGTGCCCCTAACACGGACAAATTCGTCCACATCACAATCAAGTAGTTAACTATCAGCTGTGAGTATTTTGTTAAGGGAACACTTTTCGCCTTCAAATGTTAAGAGTTGGGTCTCTCCTCAGGATGGAAAATTGTATGTCAATTACTTGAAAATTGTATGTCAGTTACTTGAAATTTGTGTGTCAGTTATTTGAATTTAAAATGCTCTGCTATTATTTCTTCTTGTTGCTTTTCACCATCTAGAAATGCTTAAATTAGCTTTACTATTTAATGTTAAAGCGGTAAGAGTTTGTTTAGTTGTTTATGAATGTCAGGTCGTTACTGTGACTGACTCACAGAATGATAATGTAATTGTTGAAGGAACAGCTTTGAAACACCTAATTCTTGTGCCATATGAGACATAAAAACTGTAAACATTCCTGCTGATGTGTAAGGTCACCAACAAAAAGTATATGCAGTGCAGTCTTTTAAGATATCATTTTGACATATCTAAGAAATGTCAAGAAAGGCTGAAGTGAGTGTAGAGTTGCCAGCATATGTTAGTATGTAATATATTGTCCATGTTGATGTAAGAAGTCATACACAGGTTGACTCTGCTTAATCACAACTTCTTGGGAACTTCGAAAAAAATTTTGCAGTTAAATGAAACTGAATAAGCAGCATTGTTGTTTATAGCCATCCTTGCTGGAGGAGGGAGGTAACTTTTCCCCTCTTTTTCCCAGTGTTCCCTAATTGTGCTGAACATATTAAAAAAAAACCAAAGATGTCTATTCTTGCAACAGTTTAGGTTTTGCTCTGACAACAAAACACTCATATCCTTAACCTTATCAGTCCACTTTGTTGGCCGCATAATGATCTAGTACCATTGAACTAAACACCCATCCCCAGTGCTCAGCTATCCAACCAATAACCTGTGACATGTTCATGTAGATATAGCTTTTTGATCCAGTTGAAAGCCACACTCTCGTCACTCAACAAGGGGTACAGTGCAACACGCTGTTCACAAATATAGGCTGTGTTGCAGTTACTTTGTGTCTCGGACATGGGGGAAGGGATCTTGCCACACCTGTGACAGCGCTGTTGGTCATTCATGACATAATAATATTTTGATCACACTACCAAGCATCTACACCATGTCCGCTGATTTGTAGAA
Source organism: Ellobium chinense (assembly GCA_033807755.1). Taxonomy (NCBI): domain Eukaryota; kingdom Metazoa; phylum Mollusca; class Gastropoda; order Ellobiida; family Ellobiidae; genus Ellobium; species Ellobium chinense. Next base: position 98,983 of record JAWQUT010000613.1, on the reverse strand, counting down.
TTTCAGTGATCCTTAAATATTTATTTGTCAGCTTTGATCCTTCCACCATTGATCTTTACAGCCACTGAGAAGCTGCGATAATCCAGTGACTTTAACACAGAAAAACGCTATTTCCTAAGATTACTAAGAAATGTTGTGATTTAACAGAAGTTGCAATTGATTTGAAGGCGATTACATGGGATTGGCTGTAGTTCTCTGCAAGTCACATATGGAATATGACTTCATACATCTTTTGGGGCACCTTGTTGGTGGGGTGAGTGTTAATGTGAGTTTGTGATAACACCGTAATCCTCAGAAACTCAGTGTTTGTTTTATTTGTCTATCATGTAATCATCAGTCTGAAGTCTCTAGTCTCTGTTTTGGGACTAGATCACATGAAGGGTCAAAGGTGCTGTGATGTCCCCAAATGTCAACGATTGTTTATAATAACATTAATTGAAGGTAGCAATATATTTGTTGATTTGTCTTCCCTTGACGCAAAATCCTCAAATGAACGACTGCAAAACAGTCCCAGACATTGTTGAACTAAAGTAACTGCTAATAATGCCCTCTGATAAACTGAAATTAAATTTGAGAGGGAAAAGCTGGTCTAATTTTCCATAACTTTCATGCCCATGTACGTTTGAATCTATGAGAATACATATCCTTGTTCTTAATGTAAGATAGGAGCATCCTTGTGTTCGTTGATGCTGACTGATGAAAATGACAGGTCTTATGAATATGTGTTTGTCCAAGTCATGAAGGTAATAATATCATACTGAGAAGTCTGTGCTGTCCTGTTTGCTTTCAATGCAAGCTGTGTCATCTAGAACACCATTATTTGAAAAGTTAAAAAAAGAGTAGGCAGAGAGGAGGAAACGGAGCTCTGCGTAATTCGCTAATGGCTCAAGAAGAGTGAACTTCTTTATTTGTCTAGTCAGTCAGTAGCATTGTCATTTCACTTTGATGAATGCTGCTTCTCTCTCTCTCTC
>JAWQUT010000613.1:63581-97992 GCA_033807755.1 Ellobium chinense | reverse complement strand
CACACACACACAAAATGGCTTTCTGGTGAGAATATGAGAAGTTACAGGATGCGGACTCTAATGTTATTATTACTGTGGTCCAAGTTATTATGCAAATTTCCATGTCTTTCTATCTACCCAGTTCTCCTTCCTTTACATTCCACCATGTAGTGACAAACCTATGCTTACTCATCTCTTGTGTTCAGATTTAGCTCTCTCTGAGCCAAACTGCTTCTTACACTAGCTTTCTTGAACGCAGTATTACGGACTACTTTTTTTACTATCTATGGAATTATGAGAATATGTTGTAATGAAAATGCTGCTTGTTCATGTTGATATTATCAATCATTATCGAGATCAAATGGTGCAGTTGCTGGATGTTTTTACTTCCGCAAAATCTGTTGAATGTTCCATACTTCCTCATGTCATCTGAAATGGCTGTCATTGTTCTTCCATTTCTTATTTGTTATATTATACTGACCCAAGCTCCTTATTTTTTGGTATTGTTGTTGACAATTGATTACTGTTTTCTTTTTTATACTTATGTTCTTTGAATTGAAATATACACTATATGGCTTTAATATGATGCTTATAAAACAACAACAAAGAAGCTTAACTTTTTGCTTGCTTTGATAGTAATACTGGTTTGCCCCTTGATCCATAAAGGCAAAGTTCTTCCCACAACAGGAACCACTGCAGTAGAATGTTCATTCTTTTATTTCTAGACCAAAGTTGTATATGTATGCAGACACAGGTTCTAATATTATGACGTGTGTATTTTGACATCTCTGATGTTACTTAATAGTGGCTTCACTCGCTACAGTTGACTCCACTTACAGGCGCTGTCTAGTTAATCACAATTTCTACTTATTGAAATCGTTTTTCAGACAGAATTTATTTTCTGTGTAACTCCCACTGCATCATTGCAGATCCAATAATGACAATGTTTTGCATGTTCCTTAGGAATTGTGAATAAATGGAGTGAACTATTAAACAGGGAGTCCTGTCTGAAGTGAGATATATAATACGGACAGGTTATATTGCAGTGTCAGAGTTAGACACACTTAGGTGTGGCATTTGGCATGACTTAGGCAATCATGACCCCAAATTTGTGACCATGCGATTGATGCCTATAATATTATATTGACTGAGGTGCCATATATGATACAGAAAATGATGGCTGAAGCAGAGATGTGATTTTACAGGGAACGTTCCTTAACCCAGGTGAAGAAGGCACTGGAATTCAGGATGTCAAAATTCACTTAGGAGAGTGTGTTCTGTTGAGGGTCTTCTTATATACTCTGCTTTTAATTTTTTTTCTCTTTTTGTGTGTGTGCATGCAGGTGTTACTGCTGAATTTCAGAAAGGCCACTTACACTGTTCAGTTTTATAAAGAATTGTCATTGTGGTACAAAAATATGCTAAACCATGATATTCTAAATTTCAGTTGTCTGAAGTAAGTGCAGAGATCACCACTGGTGATTCACCAAAGGTTTTTTAATTCAGGGTTGAGGGAATTGTCTGGAAAATGAATACCTAGGCCAGATACTTTAACTACAGGGGTTGGAATCATGCAGTTTGATCAGAGGGCACTGTGTGAAAAATTTCATTTTATTACTCCTTTGCAGCAGAGCCTCATAAAGTCACATCCGGATCACCCCATAATTTTAAGTTTCTCAGATGTTAGAGTTTGTGGATAAATTTTATAAAGGAATTAAGAGACTGGGAACCAGAGATTTACAAAGTGTTTGAGGTACATGAGATTTGAGGCTGTGAGGTACCACTTTATTTTCATTCTGGCTTGACCTATAGTACATACAGTTATAACTCTGACAGTGGCTTTTATAAGTTGCAGGCTATTTTGATATGACATAGATTGTATTCACTTGTATTGCAATTGGTCACTTCTGAAATTTGGCATTATTTCCACTAAACTGATACTTGGCATCTAACAATCTCTGCTGCTGGAAGAGTGATCAGCCCTGATATTTGATTTGAATTTACCTCTAAAGTAGAACAAAGGATGCAAAAACCTCAGTTTGGTTTTTTTCTGCGCTAAGAAGTCAACAGTGTAGGTTCTCAGCATGGGAGCAGGAATACCACTTTGATACATAAAGACAGACACCTTGTGCAATGGTTTTTTTTGTGTAAAAGTGCACATCATAGTGCTGAATGGCACCTGTGGGGACACAAGATATTCATGTAACCTTTTGGGTGACTTTAACTGACACTTAGGGACCACACAGACTCAGTTTTATTGCCATTGTAAGGCTTATGAATGCAGTAAAAAGAAATTTTCATGTTACCCAGGAAAGTTCTTTTTTTCTTGATGTATTTGCTTGGCTTTCATTTCTTTCAAGAAAGAGTCAGTGTTTTTTAAGAAGGTTATATTAAAATTTACAACAGTCTCATAGACCTTTAAAGATATCATTAAAATGTTCATTGTTATACATGTACCAGTTTATTGTGTTGAGATTTTCCCCCCATACCAGATGATATGCAATGATTGTGTGATATTTTTTTTTTTACCGAAGACTTAAATCCATTCCCTGTCATTGCCACTGAACAAGTTGATAAGACTCTAACATGCTTATAACAAAGACCCTTTGCCTGAAACAAGCTCTAGATCTTTTCCTTAACAAATGATGATCCAGTGGTTCACAGAGTGATGCAGTATCACTTTTTAAAAATATATTTATATATATTCAACCATAATAGCATTGTTGTTTCATACATTCAGAGTACATGATCAGTTGTGGCTGGTTTACCATCTCTTACACAACTCACATTTCCTGGATTGGCATGATGAAGCAATAAATTAGATTTAACAATGAAAGATGGCCACATGCAAACTGAGCAGTCACTATACAAGGGTTAAAACAAAACATGTCCCATGAATTTTGTAATAAGCATGTTTGAGTTCTCATTCATTTTCATTAAGAGTTAATTTAATATTAATATTTGTCACCTTGGAGCTTTCAATAGTTATGGTGGCCATAGACTGATAGATGATGCCTTAAGAGATTAACCAGATTCTGGTGAACGTGTGTGAGAATGTGTGTGTGTGTGTGAGTGAGAGAGAGACAGAGAGAGAGGTAATTTCATGAAATTATAGCTGTTATTAGCTGTGATGTGAACAAAATTGTATAATATTCTTTTGTGTGAACATGTGCAACATGTTTACATTCCATTTTGTAAAGCATATTTTGTGGATATATTTTATATTTTGAAGTTTAATGGCATTTATTTTAAACCATGGCAAATGGCTGTCATCTTTAGTATATTGTGTGATTCTGTATACTTGAATGTGCTTAACATGAAAATACATGAAACTAGTGCTAATTCAGAACTAATGGATGGCCCCAAAGTAATTGTTAAAAATATGCTTATTATGAAACAGTTGGAGCATGTTTAGTATGAAAAATGCAGGGCACATAGTACATGCATGTTCAAATGTTCGGGAAAAGAGTGCAAATGGAAAAAGAGAGGGAATGGTGGCCTAGTGAGCTGTTAATTCTGTGGTTTGTCATGTATTGAAAGGTTTAGAATCAGTTATTCTCCCTCTAGGCTGGCTGCTGATCAAGGCTGATGAGCTCATTACCATGAGTAATTTGGTGAACGCATGAATATATTTAGTATGAAATGAAATTCACAGGATTCCCAGAATGTTTCAGATTGAGCTTTGCAATACGAGTATGACATTATAGCCTGCTACAACTTTGGGACATGGAAAATATTTGGAAAAGCATGGATTTTGTGAAGTATTTTTGTAATGAGCATGTTCAGTATGATTGAAGATATCTGGTGACTAATATGTCACATTAGTTTCTAGGTTTGATGTCACAAAACTGAACAGCATGCACAGTGGCATTCATGTGCATATACAGGAGCCAAGAGCACTACTATATGTGTGTAAAAGTGCAACTGGCCTGTGTTCTAATCAGGAGGTTTATGTATTTCAGACTGATACACAGTATAATTGGTTGTCCCTAAAGGCTTTTAGCTTAGTTTGATAGCCCCTCTGTTGCTGTATTTTCATATTTGACTAGACAGACATTTTTCCTTGCATTTGCTCAAAGCAGAGTGAAATATCCTAGCCAAGACTGCATAGCATCCTTGAGACTGAGAGGGTGTTCCACTTACTAGAAAAGAGTTTATTCGTAAAGAAACGAACTGGCATTTGAAAACGAACACTTTCATTTGCCCCAACTCTTGTTCTCAGACTATGAGGTGGATAGAAACAAAGACTGATTCTTATGAAGAGCTGAATATTTTGCCTCGGTCTGTACCGTATTATCATTGCTTCACTATAATTTTTTGTAAGACTAACCAAAGCATTAATAGGAGCTTTTAGCATATCTTTTAAGATTTCCTTTTTATATGTGCAATCAATGCAAAATTGATTGCACTGCAGTGATTGCAATTTATGTGATTGACTACTGTCGGTTTGCTTACAATTGATAATCTTAAATTTTGTTGTCTTTGATATGCATGTACATTTCTGTTTAAATAGGTTTGATAAATTGAGAAGCAATTATATGATAATGAAGATAACCATTATTTTGTGTTTATTGTTCTCATTCTTGTTGTTGTTATGACTTTACTATGGCTATTATATAGTTTATGTATTTACCTATTACTAAATAATGTTCACAACATTTTATCTGATAGGTAAAAAAAAAATTGAACTTCTTTCATAGGAGAAAAGAAACTATATATATTCAGTGACTTTATGGAGTGGAGTTGAGATGGTATTTTGTTTTAAGACCTAGCCTAGATGAATCTTAAAATGATGTCATACTCATAACACAGAGTTTAGAGAGGCAGTATTGGCTGCTCATTAGGAGGTCACGCATGTACCGTAAACTGATGGTTGGACCAAGATTGTTAGCAGTAGTGGAATATGCTCAGTCTGAAGCAGAATACATGACCACTTCTCTGCCATTTCCTTAGAACTGCCATTATCATCATATATAGCAGCAGTAATTTTGACTAATGATACATCATCTTGCCTATTCTTATCATAAACTGACAAGTCCCAATGCACCAATTCGAAAACAAAATATTTATACCCAGTGAATTTGCTGAGTGCCTTGTGTGGTGTGGCTGGCTTTCTCAGTTTAGATCAAGGCCTCCTGACCTTTATTAGAATTTATGTATAAGTATAGCAGTTATTAGATGAAGCGGAAGTGGGTTTTATAGTACTTTTGGAACAAAATGAACATCATTATAAGATCTTCACACGGCAGTGATGAGGACCATCCCCAAACTGCACTTCTTACTATAACACGTTATGTGTTCAATCCAATCCTAACTGTTCCCATCCTAACTGATCATGCAGTGTCACAAAATATCAGTACACCCAGCTCAGACACCATTTCTGATCTGTCAATGAAGGTACAGGAGATGTAAATGGTAGTCGCAAAATAATTTATTGAAATAATCAAAACAAGCACAATGCAATGAACTTTATGCATATTAAAGAAATGTGGACACTATATTTTGTACAGAGCCAAAAGAGATTTATAGTCTCCAAAACACTATCAGTATTCTCATGTATGCAAAATGTACATTCATGAACAACAATTGCAAGACTACAGAGGACGACAAACAATAAGGTAATTGTCAGATCAATTTAAAATCTGCAGCATCTAGAATTTGGCATAATTTTCAGAGGGACAAACAATCTAAATTATTCAACAAAACATGAGTTTTTGCACTGACAATCAAGACAAGCGATTCCACAAAATATAAGTTCTGAAATCCTCTATACCATATTGATTTTCTACTTCGTCGTTTCCAATTACATATTGACTACATCCACCATTATGTCTTCCACAGTCCTAATTAATGCATCTATCCTTTGGATATAATGTTCGATTATTTCTGTTTAAGAAGTTGTGAAAAGAATCTTACGGGATTTCTAACAGTCCAACTGCAAACATCCTGTAATATTGCTACAGGTCATTCGAGGTGGTAATAAAACTGTGAAAGTCTCTGAAACACACCTGATAACTATACTATCTTGTTTAATCCTCTCTCCATGGTTCAATCATTTCCATGCATCAGCCTCAATGAAATCTCGCATTCTCCTACACACACATGCATAAAATACGAAAAAAACCACCAAAACAACCCAAGCATTTCTGTAACTATCCATTCAAATTTTTATCATCTACAACAAGCTTTCTTCACAGCTGCTTACATTCTCAATGCTCCCTTCCCACCCTCAAGAGACGATCCACTTCCACCATAAAGACTCCAATACAAAATACATCTCAGTTATATGTCATATAACGAGGTGTTGCACTGAACTTGGCATATGCTTTGATGACCTTGTTGACAGCTTCTAAGAAATCTTTCTCAGTTGCCATCTTTCTACGTGCTCTGATTGCAAACATACCAGCTTCAGTACATACAGAGCGAATTTCTGCCCCTGTGAATAAAAAACAACAACAAAAAATGTATTAATTGCTTTTGAATGTGCCCAAACTACACCGCAAATGCACTGAAGTTAAACAGTGGTAATTAACTGAAAGTAAATGTTTTAGTATGGGATCTGAATTCTTTAAATGCCATGTATAGATGCCAGAATGACAAATGTGGAGGAATGAGAAATTGAAAAAAACATGGAAAATGAAAAACTGAGGCCTGATAGTCAAATACATTGGACTCACTGACTGACTAGGGCAGGCTTAATCTAAGAAAATACTTGCAGTTCAAATTCATAACTTCAGAAACTCTTGCAATAATAAAATTGACCATCTAAAGACCTATTGGTATTACACTGCCAGCCAGGTAATCACATGCACACAGCCTAATCATGCCAATTGTGCTCTCAAAAAAAGCCATCCAACTGTCCTAACTCTCAGCTGTACTACCGAAATGCTAACTTAACCATAAAGATACATTTCTTACCTGTGCTGTTGGGACACAATCTGGCCAACAATTCATAACGGATGTCTTTCTCCACACTCATAGAACGTGCATGGATCTTGAATATATGGGTGCGGCCCTGTGAAAAAAACAAGTAAAAAAAAATAGATAAGCAACCTTCATATATTCAACCTTTCCATATTAAAATCTTATTAGATATCAAGCACTGATTTTGCCAAAATTTTGCCATCTATCCCTGAGTCTCAATATTGCATTATTTCATAATTTGCAATTAAGCCTTTACTGGGGAGGGGCCAGTTTCTGTCTAACCCAAGACAGACATATTTGCCACCAATCCACTCAAAACCTCCATCAATGTATAATTACACAAACACTTGTTTCCACCCCCTCATGATCTCTTACTTATCCTGTGCTGCTGTCTCAGCAATATCATACCACTCTCATGTGCAAACATTTCTTTCAGCCGTATTCATTAAAAGTAATCATTAGCTACAATCATTGCTCTTCATAACAGGATGAAACTTGTCAGAATTTCTTGTGCTATAATTAGGTGCCTCATGTCCACATTGGAAAGATCTGATCAAAACCAACCTCTAAGTCTGGTAGTCCAAATTCAATTTTTCTGTCCAGCCTGCCTGGTCTCATGAGTGCAGGATCAAGAGTATCTGGTCTGTTTGTGGCCATCAGGACCTTGATGTTGCCCCGGGGGTCGAAGCCATCAAGCTGATTGATCAATTCCAACATGGTGCGCTGCACCTCATTGTCCCCACCGGCCCCATCATCAAAACGAGCACCTAATAAGTAAATAAACAAAATATTGAAATTTTTCATGCGACGGCATGACTTTTCTTAAAACACCTACCTACAAATTACGCACTACTACTAACCTTTATTGCTGACCTGTTGTGAGTCTGAGATATGAATCTTACATGATTGGCTATATTCTACTAGATCTTGGCTATTCATTTAATTAAACATTACATAGTAAATTTATAACCCTGTATGACTGATAGCAAAGCTGAGATACTTTACCTCCAACTGCATCAATTTCATCGAAAAATATGATGCAAGCTTTCTTGGATCTGGCCATCTCAAACAGCTCTCGCACCATACGTGCACCCTGCAGAAATACGTTGCCATCAGTTAAATCAAGATTGCAGATCAGGAAATCTGCAGTTAGACCTTTGTGAAAATAAGCCTACAGCAAACTCTGCATATTTGAACTTTCCTGGGAGGTAGTAAAGGTATCAAAGAAAATGCAGTAAGTTGTAACCACAATGGGATATAAACTTCTTTGTGGATGATAGCAATCTAATGTGACCTGTTTCATGTGCAGAGAAGAAAATCTAGTGCATTTATTTCTGGTAACTCTGATCAGAGGTAGAATTTCAAAATCTGATTTAGTCATATTATACAGTTAGCACCATGAAACAACACTATTAGATATGTGGTGTAAGTTCTTTTAAGAGAGGGATTTGAACAAAATTTAAGTCCACAAATCCGAACAGAGTATTTGTGTAATTCAGACGCAAGATTCTGCTATGAATGAGCATCGGAGCGGCACATGAAAGAGAGAAGTCAAAAGTGCAGCTCCCTGATTTACCACTAAGTTCTCAATGATTATCACATTTGCAACGTCAAGTTACTATGTCATTGTTAACAAATCATCATTTTCCTACAACGAAAGTCACCAGCCACGTAACTGAATTTCATACCTCTCCCACATATTTTTGGACCAATTCTGAGCCAATCACTCTGATGAAACAAGCATCTGTTCTGTTGGCAACAGCACGTGCACATAGAGTCTTCCCTGTCCCAGGTGGGCCGAACAAGAGAACACCTTTGGGTGGCTCAATGCCCAGGTTGACGAATCTTTCAGGCTGTAATTAATAAATAAAAGTGAAACTGAGTTATCAGCTTTTGGGAAGGAAGGAAGGAAGGAGGAAAAGAAATCATGTCCCAAAACAAATCAAATATACTTGGTGGAAACACTCTCTAAACAAAAAATTATAAATCGGGATGGGGGATGGGAAAGACAAAAAAATAGGAGAGAGGGTGAAAAAAAAAATATACCCTGATGAAATTTCTAATTAATAACAACACTGAACACTGATGATGATGAAGAGGATAAAAAAAATGATGAAGGTGAATATACACTGTAGCTCTAGGCTTTATAAAGTTACAAACTTTGGTTCCACCTCGATATTTACATTCATGCTGAAAATATCTCACTTACATGCAACAAAGGTGTTTCTACCACCTCTCTCAACTTTTCAATTTGTTCTTTGCACCCTCCAACATCGCTGTAGGTAACATCCGGCTTTTCTTCCACCTTGTAAAAAGATTTAAAGGAGAAGGGCAATTTATTATTAGAACAGATGAACAATTGGAGAAGGGTGTTTCATTATCAGAACAGATGAATAAGTGAAAGAGAATGAGATCAGCTGAGATGAAGTCAATTACAAAAAAAGGCCAAATCAAGAGACCTATCTTTTTATTAACGCCTAAGTTCTGCCCATCTCTGTCACTGAAAATAAAGGGGTGGAGCATTTGGCAAAAGTCAAAGCGGGGCACTAAATCAAATTACCTTATGACTGGATTCACTCAGTCCTTAAAACATCCACTAACAGTTGGTCATAATAAAGTTCCTTGTATACCAAATGTGCCTGCCAAAACCTTTTATCTTATTCAAATCACAGTGAATCTTTATGTATCCCCACAGAAACTTATAAGCATGACACGGGTAATCTGCTAACAACAGTGAAGAAGAAATCAATCCTGCTTCCTTGCACACCTTCAGAATTTACCATTTTACTACATTTAAACGAATTTTAGTTTACACCGACTGACTAAAATTACAGGTGCATACTCGACATTCATTTAGACTTATTTTGAAATACAATTCATAATCAGTCATAAAAGAATTATTTTAAAAACTCAGCAACGACAACAATATATCCTATCTCCACATTATCAACATATGTAAACCACAAGTTCTAAGACTGATGATTTAACTGCTTACCTGCATCATGGTAACTGTAGGATCGATTTTGGGTGGCAAAGGAATGTGGATCTGATACTTATTTCTGTCCACTCTGAAAAAATACAAGACATGAAAATTTAATCAGTTGAGTTTAATCCTTGTGACCTAATAACATGTTTCCATATTGTTTTCTAAATTTAACAAACCTTCCTTTGCTATGACTCTGGCTTTTGTATCCCACGTTTCAGTATTTACTCTCCTCCTTTGTCACCATTTGACTCTTTCCACATTCAATTCTCTCTCCCCTTCTCTTGTATTCTTGTAAACATCCTTACCCTACTCTCATCCCCTCCTCAATGTCTGTCGGGGCAACCTGCTCTCCAAGGTCCACTACAAATTTGGCAAATTGCTTCACATTGATGATATATTTCGGCTCATCGGAGTCAGCGTTGATAATCTTGGTGCAGCGAGCCACCTGAAGGGGCTGTTCACCTGAGCATAAATAAGAATTGCTATACTAAAGAAAATCTTTCCACAGGAATGAATTCTGTTGATATCATAACGACATAATTTTTCCATACAGTCGAGCACGGAAAACTCGAATTTCTCCGGGATCGAAAAAAGTGTTCGGGATTTCCATAATTCGAGATTCCCGTGATGCAATATTTTCACAATTACCATGGACTAGAGGGACTGGTAAGGGGAGATAACCACACGACACTAACCTACTCTGATCCTTACATAATTAGAATTACCTCCCTTCCCCGTCTCCGACGTTTCACATTAAATCATGACAAACAAACACTTTAACAGATATAATCGAAGTTATTTGAATTTAATGAACAGAAGACGAAAATCACCCGATTTCGGTAGAGTAAACCGAACTTCGGTGCGTAAGTGTAATCCTGATGTATTCGACGTTATGCGAGGAAAAGAAAGAAATTAGGAGCGGCAGTCTGCTATTGCCTATTACTTATCGCCCCGCCATGTCACTATGTGCGCATCGCAATGTTCGACGCAATTTATCGCAGCGTGTGTTGACCTAGTCCACCACCCGCCAGGTCGCTCTGCATGCTCAATCACTACACGACCCCCCTCCCGCTGATTCAATAGAGCCACACAAAGCATTGTCTTGATCCCTTGCCTATCACTACGGCACTCCCGCACACCTTTCCCTTATCACCAACACTGGGACGAGCAACGCCAGACAAAGAAAGGCTTTATTGGTCATTTCGCCACTTTGAGATCAGGTAGATGATGATGAAATCGTTTGAGAAATGCGTGTTGAGAGTTCGAGACAATCGTGTTAATAATACAAAGAAAATAGAGGCATTTAAAAGGGGCCGATAACATTGTTCGACATTTCCGTGAATTCGAGATTAGTGTGTTCGAGTTTTCTGTGCTTGACTGTATTAGTATTAAAACAAAGAAGCTTAAGCAATGATAAGGCAAAAGTTTATATTATATATAGGAACTGAGCAATGACATGTACTTCAGAAGTAGTACAACAGATATTGTTTAAAAATACAGCTCAGAATGCTGCATGTACCTCAAACCTTGAGTAAATACAACAAATGCCTAATGTACCCTTAATGCAGTATTCAGTTAGGAAGAAACAGTGTATCAGATTAGTAAGAAATATGGTTTCATTCTCTCCTGTTGATACAAGATTATCTCATCTCATTCACAGTCTCGAAGAGACAAAAAATTCACCACCACTATATTCTAGCCTGATAAAACAAGACAACATTCCTAAGTTTCTTACTTTGTAGAGTCTGTTTATCTGCAGCAAGATCCCAAAGTGCTGGCGGGGCAAGACCAGTGTCTGACTCTTTGATTCCTGACAACTCATTGACATTCTTGAGAACATTTTGTATGTCTTCTTCCACAGACTTAATAGCCTTTGTATACTGACCCACACCCTGTGGAGAGGTTGGCAAAGAAGGTACATAATTATTGCTAATAAAGCTACAGCAAATCGTAACATTCATTTCTGAAGAAGGCTTAAGTTGTATCATGGTACCATTTCCATATAGTGTTATTATCATATTGTATTTCATGTAATTTTGTTTTACTGACTGTGTCTTTACTTCAAACACTTTTCGGAATACAGGGCATTTAATATAAAAAGTTGAGCATTCAGTGAATTCCAACGTCCTATCAAAACTGGAATGACTTTTATTAAGCACATTTGTTACCACTTACGACCAAAAATAAGGAGTACTTACATAGGTCTTTAGAAGAGCGATATCACCTTCATCAAGTGCTGAATAAGAAAAAACACATCACATTAGACACTTTGTAAAGCAACTATTGCTTTCATGATGCTCAAGTCTAAGGTGGCTTTAGTTTGATAGAGTCTCACTGTGAACTGACAAAGGGAGCTAGACATTCTGTTCAGTCACTTGGAATGAATCTTACAATATTTTTATAATGGGAAATTCCAATCTTAAAGTGAATGACTGTCAATAAAAAAAAAGAGAAAACAAAACAAAATCCATTCTCTTTTTTCACACTGTCACGTTTTGCGATAGAAATTAGATCCTGGACAGCCCGATCTTTATGGACTTTAAATTAGGGTTCAGCTTACTTTCATGGTTACATGATTTCACTACCATACTGACAAGCATATTCAAATAGACATAATGAGGATAAAAGGATTTCATCATGTCAGTCATCACACTTGTAACTGAAGAATTTATCTACATTTTTGCTATGCACAGAACTTGGGAGACAATGCAGTCTTGAATAATTCCAAATATACACACATTACATACAATTGTTCTTTCCCAAATGGATTTAAGGTTTGCTGAAGAAGCCAACAATGCTGGTCTGCTTCTGCGCTACAGATTTTGTCTTTGGATCCCATAAAGAGAGCAGTATGTGCCACCAAGAGTCCTTATCTTTCTTACAAATTCTCCAACTTCAGTGTTCTGAGAAATCCACTCCCAATTCCAAACATATTTCACTCCAGTTTCTTTGAGTAATTGATCACAGCCGACAATGTCGCTCCTATTCAAAAGTGAAACTGCGAAACATGCAAACAAACATCCCGATTTTTTTTTGAAGTCGTGCCCAATTGCATGCAAGAACCAAAGCATGTCTGGAAAGGGCCTCTTAGGATGAGTATACTCTGCCGCGATCATGATTTGAGACATAACAAGACAATTTACTATGAACTGTCTATGTATTGGTTATACCTGGCTATTAGGACTAGCATAACCTTTTCTACACATGCATTAGATCAACATAATAGGAAATGATTGCTAAATAGAAACAGATCGTTCTTTGATTCATGTTCATCAGGCAAACTATGACAGCAGCCTGATCACTTGAAATACCAAAGAGTCTGAGAGAAATGGTTCTTTTGTAGTGTAGAAAAATAGTTTTGACCTAAAATCCATTGCAGCCTAAAAAGAACCAAAAATTTGACATCTGATTTTGAGAGAGCTAAGTCTGGCAACGCTGCATGAGATGATGAAATATTCTCAATTCTTGATGTAAATACACATGTGAGGATTATATATAATATCGCATTTCGATGGGTAGTTTGCATAGATCTACATATCTGCTTGTAAACAAGTATGCAATACAAAAACTTGCCACAGATTACCCAAGTTGCCCAGAATCTATGATTGGCAAATGTTAAACGGTATCTTCATCTTCGCTCTTTTTTTTTCTAAATTCCTGGGTTCGCACTCTGGACTCCAGTAGCTAGTGGCATGACGGTTTCGTTAAGCAAAATTATTTTTTGAATGGCAGAAACGCAAAACTGATCTGGCAGAAATTCTACCATCTGGTGGAGATTTCTCACCTATGAAGCCTATTTTATTATTTAAATTAAACAGTGGCTCTCTCTCGGGACAGCCAGCAGCAAAAGAGTAACTGTAAAGTGTAATGACTAATGATACTAGACTATTTTTTGATACACACAGTGTCACACAGACTACAGTACTGTCAGTACAGTGGCTATGTCGAAGGACAGCATGGCAACGATAATGATACAGTTCATTTAGTCATAGACAGGTCATGGACTAGATCGATATTTCGACTAAATCGGTGCTGTTGTTAGACTTAGAGAAAGCCAGTACAGTTTCAGTTCATTTCATCTTCTCTAGTCATCCAATCAGTGCTGCCAAGAGAAAAGGTCCAAACAGCTAGACTAGTCTAATAGTGGTAGATCTAGCATGAGAGAAAGACGATGCTAGTAGTCTAGTCTACTTAGAAAAGACGTGTTTATGATCAATATGATGTCAATTATTTATGCCATCATTCATATTCATAGCCCATGTGTAATGTGTCATTGTGACTTGTAAGTTGTGTGACTACTGCCACTGGCGGTACTGGTGGACATGGTCTACATTACACTACAGTCACTAAAGAAAACAATCTAGACTCTTGATATAACATACACTGAATTGGTTTTTCCTCCTCTTTGTCACCATCCTTCACTTTCCGCTGATCTGCTCCAAGATGATCTGGCATTATGAAGAGAGTTTATTCAGCTACAAGAGGGTAGACCAGAAAAGCAAAGCGTCCCTGATCGTGAGACAACAAATTTTAGTTACTTCCGGTTTGCAGAACAATGTAACTCAGTTTCGTCTAATTGTTGTACTTAATTATTATTTCGTAGTTTTTCTCTTATGCGAGCTTTTCTCAAGCTCAAATAATTCTTGTGATCCGGATTACAGATTGAATGCAAAACATAATATATCTATGTCTGAGCAGCGCGAAATGTGTCAGGGTCACGGGTGAACATTTGGCTCACATGTGAAAGTTAGGGAACATCTTCAGGCAGTAAGTATTTAAGAATTAAATTGCTGTAAAGTTATCGTCCCTGTGGTGCAGTGATCGCACGTTCAGACTTGCGAGCTGAGAGACACTCGTTTCGATTCCTGGAAGAGGCATTGGAATTTTCTTGTGTAGGTTTTATCGGCCCTCCGTCTCAAAATTAATATATATCACAGAAATTTAACAAAAGCCATAAGGCACACTTCATAAGATAGTGTGTAACAGCTAAGAAAACTTACCAGACTGAGCTCACGTACACCCCCCCCCCCNCCCAACCCTCTTAATATAACAAGGAGAATACGATGTGCCTTTCCATCCGGTCACATATGTATATGAAATTGCTTCATATGATTTCTTTTAAGACCAAAAAACAGTGCAGATTCTAGATATATTACAATTTCTCACCACGATCATGCCCTCCTACCTATTTATTTTGTAACGCACTTATCGGATCATGACGGATGGTAGGTTGCTGGTGGGCATAGGCAGACTGAGAATAATGCTTTACAGGATGGCTTATAATATAAGCCGTAAAAAGGAGGTTATAACAGCTGTGGAAAGACTTAATGCCTTTGTGAATCTGGCTGGAGTCATTTATCGGAATGTAGCCTGGCAACTTGTTTTCATCATACGTCAATCAAGTGTCCTTACCCCATTCCCCCACCCCAACCCCTTCTCTTCAACACACTTTTTCACCCTCCGTCACTATTTTCTTTGCTAGTGCACTACTACCATTGCACCATTGATTTTCGAGGAGAATGTTATTTCCTTTCCGAGTGACTGCAGATTTGAATATATGACAAGATAGCATTGTTCAGACTTTATTTATATCCTCTAATGACCGTCCTGTTTTGCCGATAAGAGTAAGAGCTTACTGCCCGTGCTATGCCTGGGTCTGCAATGTGCCCCAAAATAGACTGTACACGTGATTGTAAACGAAATCACACCCACTTTGATCGTCATTGCTTTTCTACGTGACCTTTCAACTTTGACCTTCACATTAAATAACAGAACCATAATATTAATCTTCCGTAAAGAATTGATTTTTTTACAACAAAAGTAACTGTGACTTTAGAGATCAATGGATAGCGATATAAATCAATAACAAGTCACAAAATTTACTAAAATATAAGAAATATATTTTGACAGCGTCGCATAGTTAACCACGTCTGCCATTGGCTAAAATGGGCAGAAGTTGCCACAAGTTCAGAATTTCAACCAATGGCAAGATTTGGTACAAAGGCACCTTCCCATTGCGTATGAATAATAGCGACGTAGGTGTATTTTTTTGTTACGATTTACTCTCTCACCTTTCCTGTTCGTGGTTGGTAAGTATGAGATTCGATTGTCTTTTCCAGATTTCAAGCGGTTCACATTATTCAGGTTTAACTGAATACCTTTATATATTTCAGATGAAATATTCAGCCACAGTGGAGCGCGGAGAAACGATAGCAAACCTTTAGGACGGACTTTTACGGACACAGTACATGTAAGTAATCGTCCCATGGAAGGATGTGAGGTGCCATTCAATTCATAGCTTTCTCGGCGTGCCTACGTGTAAACGTGGACTAAGCATAGAGGCAAACATTGTTAAGCCTTTGACATGATATGATGGTCGTGTGGAGTTCATCTAGACGTCTAGTCCCTTTATGTAGTCAGTTAGCCTAAAGGCATAATCCTTAGAATGAATTCACATCTGAATTGTCAGATTTGGATAGCATTCTAAACTTAGGGGGACTGGGACTTGGTTCAGACAGAGATCAGTTTAGGCAGCTGTCAAGAATCTTCCACCCTCAGAAAGCCAAGCAGCATAAGAATATCTTGCATGTGATATGTGAATATCTAGTCAAATTCCTTAAGGGACAGGCAGCATCCAGCACAGACAGTAAATTTAAGGAACTTAATAACTTGAATTAGCACATTGTGCTCACTGCACAGTCAAATGACTGCATACTCTACAGTTTTTTGGTGTTGTCTTCAGTCAGGGTAGGTAGATCTAGCTCTATCTCAGGGCAGTTCTGTGTTCGTATTTCCCAAGATACGGTTTGATGAATGGGTGCGCCTAGAGATAGTAGTGCTTTATGACAGCACTACTCTGGTGTTTGGTCTTTAGAAGATTAAGTTTGTGTGAATTGATACAGGAGTCTAGAGTTGGCCCTGAGAGGTAGCTATAGGCACTGTAGGAATGTATGGAGAGCTTGCCCGCTTTTAAAGTCCAAAGAGGTATCAAACTTTCCTTGTCAACAGTCAAGTAGATTCTGTCCAAAATCAGAGACATTCTGATTCACCAACATTCGGAACTGGATGTTGATTAAAGGATCAACATTTTTGTAATTAATCTCCTAAATAGTTAGAGATATCTTCTGCCTTTGATATCACATTTCTCACCCAGATTTTTTAATTGTCCCTAATAAGAATGCTTTTACCAGTAGAGCTGTTAATTGTCAGCATTCTCTGTTACACTTAATGTCTGATCAGGTAAATACGTGACTCAGTGTTATTTACTGTAATCTAATCAGCTGTACTGTTCGACTCGGCAAGTCTACAACTAACCTGCAACTTCTACCCTGGCAACAAGTATGGAGCACGATGGAGCAGCAGCCAGCAGTGTTGACCTCCAGGCATTTGAGCCGGAGCCCCCAACCTACGACAATGCTTTCCCAGCTCTGCCCATTGAAACCCACTCTGAACGGCCTACCCCAAACTTCTTGCCATCTGGTGCCTGGCAACCCAAATTTGTAACTCGTCAAACCAAATGCACTCAGGTAAGGAGTTTTGCATCATGGATCTTATTTTGAAATGTCATCATCAGTGGAGTTTGTTCATTCCTGCGTATGGTTTATGCAGTACATTTACCATTGACATGTCCTTCACAATTCACTGCATCACAAAGTAAAGTTGATAGGATCTAGGCTTTCTTTGGAAATGCTGTTTTGCTGGAGAAAGGAGACAGGTGAATATTTACCAGCAGCACAATTTATAACCATTTTCTATATTTTTAAAGTGGTGCTCATTCTAATTGATCTTATTTCCTTGAAATCGTGACAAAAAATTGTTTTAAAGTTAGAAGCCACTTTCTCAACCATTTAGCAATTGACTCTGATTAATTGCATTTCCTTGGGAAGAGGGAAAGGGTAGCTATTAAATGATAATGTTGTTTTGGCTGTTTCCTGTGGGGAGGGAAGAAGGAAGGAATAGAGGTTCTGGTCTGGGAGATCCTTCTGCATGGTTTGCCTATGAAGACAGTTAAAACAGAGATAATATGATGTTAAGGTGTCTGTCTTTGTAGTCAGGGAAGAATTATGGTAAAGAATAAGACCACGTTGTGAGTTGTTACTACCCTCTGTCAGTTCTCATTTGTGTAATTTCAATGATCTGTATTTTTGTTTGTCAATTTTAATTGTTCTGTTACCTCCCAACAATGATCACTGCATTAAAGTCACGGAAGATATAAATGATTATCTGGAGTGCAAGTAGGAAAATAATTTTCTGAAAAATATTGTGAGTATCAAATGCAGACTCTGCTGTATTAAGCTAAACAGTATCTGAAATTTTTCACAGAAGAGAATTCCATTACTAGAGACTTTGCTTGTGAATGTCCCAACAAGCTGTCATTCGTGTGGTTTTAATTTCAGGTGTTTACGGTGCCCCTGGAGGAACGAAAGTTCAAGGAAATGAATGAAAGGCAGTTTGGAGAGGAAAGTGATCAGATGAAAATTTGTAAGGAAATTATGCAGAAAACAGGTATGAGCTTTTGGATATTTCTAGTTTGTTGGCTATATTTTGTGATATCATCAATTTCATGATTTTAATTTTTTTTATTTGTAATAATACTTCTTTCATTACGTAAGCACAGGCTCTTTGTTCTGTCAAGCTGCATGGTAGATAAAGTAGATGATGGAGAAAGGACTGGATTTTAATCTTGAAAGTCACATACAGTAGAGATCACTTAATGTGCGGAAGGACATGATTGACTCATGAAAGTCACATACAGTAGAATTCACTTAACATGATTGTGCTTTATTTGAAGTCTTGATTGATCTTAACGTGAATAAAATCTTCATAGAAAGGTCCTTCATATTCTTAGTAAAATACTCTCTGTAACCCAAAAATGAGTTTCAGGTTACCCTTAATAACAAGACAACTGTCTCACTACGGAAAAACAAAGAAGTGAAGAGAGAGGAAAAAATAAATCACTGTTGTCACAGTTTTCGCTCCCCTCGGCCATTGGTTGTGGAGTGCGTGACTATGTTGAATTTTGCATGAACCAAAGGTGATGATAGTGTACCAGACATTGAGACAATACATGGCTGAAAAGCACAAAATACTGAATTTGATGCATACAACTGTTGTGAGAGATTATTATTTCCCCTGGAGGCACAAAACTCCCTTTTTCCACCAAGATTTGGCTGGTCACTGTATTTTCATGTAAACAGGACTCTACTGTGGTTGTCTCTGGCCCATCCCCTGTTTACACTTCAGTCTTCAGATTGGTGTGCTCTTTCTAAGGACTTGCAGAACAGGTGGCATGCAATACTTTTGAAACAGAATATTTCGGGAGGTTAAGGTCTTTTTAATCATCTTGCAGCTTGTATATTTACATGTTTCAACGACAGTGGCACTTAGCTTAATTATTTTCACTTTTCCTTCAGGGGTTTCGATTGAACTGAGTTTGGCAAAGGATCAAAGTATGACTGTGGTGATCAATGGAAGACAGGATGCTGTGATGAAAGCTCGCCGTGAGGTCGTGAATAAGCTTCAGACTCAGGTAAACAAATGTGACTGTCGTGAAGAAGAACCAATGTGGACAGTCACATCACCATTGCATCTTCATTGTTGCTTGGAAGGAACAGATTGGGAGATGGTTTAGAACTTGCTAACTGATTCATCTCCCTGGGAGTATTGAATCCTTGAGATTCTTAGATGGGAAAGCTGAAATGTTCAATGTTGTTTAAAGCTTCTCAGATATAATATATGGTAGTATTTCAGAATTTTCTATCTTTAATGATTTTTCTTTCTCATCATCCTTTCATTCAGTAAATTTTTATGCATGATCTCATCATGTAAATATGTTCTCTGTATAATAGATTTCTCAGGAAGCTTTTATGATGTTGGTGTGCCATAGTTTGTGACCACATAGTCAAAAATTTTTGGGAAAGTTTAAAGAAATTTACTGATTCTGATATGCAGGCCAGTAGTGTCCTCATCATCCCTCGTGAATATCACCGTTTCATTCTGGGCAAGAGTGGGAAGAAGCTGCAGGAAATCGAGCTAGCGACTGCGACTAAGATCTACCTCCCGCGCACCGACGACAAGAGCAACCCCAATGAGATAAAGATCGTCGGAGCGAAGGAGGGGATCGACAAGGCAAGGCATGAAATTGAGGCAATCCATGAGGAGCAGGTGGGTGTTTTCTGATTTTTTTTTTATAGTCTTTTATACTCTCTTCCATTCTTTGAATGTTACTCTTCACTGTTTTGCTCTTTTCTGTCAGCTTTGTCCTTTTTGAACCCTTTGTTTACTGGATCACTTGTCATTGCCCGTTTTACTACATTGTCTTTTGCCCACTCCAAGTTTCATGATATCGCTTGCTGTAGCCCATTGATTTTCCTCAGTGTTTTATTTCCTTTGTGATATCCTTGTTGATTTTAACAGAGTTGTATCCCTTGACATTGTATTTACAATAAAGCAAAGGATGTTAAGGCTGTAATTAAAGAGTTAAATCATGCATTACTCCTAACCTATAAATTATCTTTTATAAGTGATAGGTGAAGTCGAACAATTTAGTCAAAGTTTATCATTTTTACTTGACATTTGCAGGCCAAACTGGCGTTTGAAAGGCTCCCCATCCCAAAGGTCTTCCACCCTTTTGTGTGTGGCCCGAACAAGGAAAATATCAATCGTCTGACAGAAGAGACTGGCGCAAAGATTAGTGTTCCCCCTCACAAAGATGAAATTGTGGTATCTGGTGAGAAAGATGGGGTTCTGAGATGCAAGCAGATAATGATGCAGATTTATGAAGAAAAGGTAAGACTAAATACCCTATGGAAGCACTTGCGACACATCCTTGATGGTCCAGTATTTCAATCCTTTACCGTTGCTTGCGTTTCTGGTAGTTTACATATCATGTCACTATCCTTTCAGAGCTTACAGATATTGTCAGTGTTACCAGCTAAGTGAACATTTTGAATGTTTGTTGTTGAAGAAGTTTTGGGACCGTCACTGAATGAGAAGTTTGGTCTGAATCTACCTGGACTTTTATGAAAATGCTTTGTAGTGTTGAATTTGCTAAAATTCATTAAATCATGAATTGATGTGTGCCACATCGCTGTCATATTTGTTAAGGTGTGTTAGGGTTAAGTAAATATAAATTAACCTACAGTCAGTGTCACTTCCACTTAATCATATTTCCTTGAGAGCCTGGAAAAGTTGTGATCAATATGAGTTGTGTTTATCCAGTGACACTAATAGAACCATGACATTTTGTTATGTGAAAAATTTTCTGATTAAACAGAAATTGTGATTTCGAGATTGCGATTAATTGGAGTCGACTGTATCATGAAAATGAATTTAACATCTTGATTTCAACATAAATCAGTTGGACTAGTCTACAGTGTTTTGATGGTACTTGCATTTCAGAAACGCAAGTGTCAGACAGTCTCTGTGGAAGTGAAGAAATCCCAGCATAAGTATGTGGTGGGGCCAAGGTATGCCAATATCCAGGAAATTTTGGCCAACACAGGTGTGTCTGTGGAAGTACCTGATCTGAACTCACCTTCGGAGACCATCACGTTGAGGGGTGAGCAGGAGAAACTAGGTCAGGCACTGACAGAGGTTTACAGTAAGGTGAGTGTATTCTTTCTTTTCTTTATTCAGTGATGTGATGATGAGGGCTTGTGGGACGGATTAGAGTGAAGGAGGGTGTGATGATCACATTCATCTGTCAGTTTAGCTTACTTTTATTGATTCTAATAGGGGTTTTTGATCAGCTGTATGGCTGCACTGCTGTTAGAACTTTGGCAGTATAAAGTTAAGAATGCATAGATTTCTAATATTGCTTTAATCAGAGGTGACCTTTTCTGATCACAGGCAATTTGTGAAAATTTAGTCTTGATATGCTGGATGATATTGTGGCTCTTTGAAGTTTTAAGTTGTTAAAGAGTTTGCCATTAGTGTATATTGATAATGTAGTGTTGAGTATGTTGCATTTCTTCCCTCAAGAAGTAGCACCAGGACATCTAAATGTATACTGCATTGCGTCCTCAGGCTAACAGTGTTGTTTTCTCGGACGTAACTGCACCTGCCTGGCTTCACAGGTTCATTATCGGAAGAAAAGGAAGCAACATCAAGGAGATCACTGAGAACTTTCCAACTGTAAGTTATCTCATTAAATATGATACACATATTAAAGATAGATTCTCTTAGTTTTCAGTGTCTGTCATGCAGTGTGTATCTACGAAAGATATATATCCATTTTCATCCACAATAAAAGAGTTGTATGTCAACATGGAGACTCCATTCTGTCATATTAAGTTTATGCTTTGGAAGGTGAGTTATACACAGGAAAAAAGAAGAAGAATTGGCAGCATGGCGAGCACATGTTCAGACAATTGTGGTTTTTTGGTGTTTTTTCTTGAAGTAGACTCAGGGGTGCCAATTTTCCGGATAAATCAGAATTTCCGGATTTTTTGACGTTTTTAGCGGCGGGAAAGAAAATCCGGATATTTCGGCGTTTTGAGCGATGGAGGGAAAAAATCCAGCGTTATCCGGATAACATTCATGAAAATGAAATACGCAAAGGACGAATCGCACGAAAACTGGAAGTTAGATATTTTACAAACTTCCGGAATGCACGCGCACATGCCTCTAACGAGGTCAGAGGGATACCGGTGCTATATTTAGCACTAGAACTCGCGCAAAGTGTAAACAGTGCGCTCGGTCACCAATCAAGAAAGGACAGTGATGTTACTAAAATGAATAGTCCTACTCAGAATCCATTGTTTTCTATAAATTATATTTATTATTATAAATCTGATTACATCTGTAAGCTGAAAGAAGATGGATACGTGTGGTGCACACTGTGCAGTAATAAACTACGGCACACCGGGAAAGAAGGCACTAAGCTTTACGCTTCAAGGAATGGTCACATTGTAACACTAACTTGACTAACAGCAGGAGTCGGCGAGTTTCAAGGACATTAAAGAGAAAGAGAATGCAGCCAAGCTTTCAGCAGCTTTTTTGTGTCAAAGCACTACTCATTTGTGCATATTTTATCAGGACCAAATAAGAGATGACAAATGTAAGTTATGGGTAAAGAGATGGTTAAAGGAAAATAACGTGCACCTTGTTTGTTTAAATTTCACGATGATGTATTCAGAAGTGAAATTATGAAAGGAAAAATTAGATTTTTATCCTAAGTGACAGTTTGCAGTTCCCACTCACCCCTGATATGGCTATTCCTTGCTGTGTGTAGATATATTAATTTCTATACTTTATCTGTGCAGAAATTAAGCTTTTAAGTTATGTGGACACAATTCTAAAATTGACTTTTCTTTAACCTTTATTTGATTTTAATGTTTACTTTAATGCCTTATAATTGTGGAAAATGATTCAGAATTAAAGGCACAACGGTTGGGTTGGTTTCCATTGAAAATGTCGATACGCCGCGCGCTCTAGCAATTTTCAGAATTTTTTTTGGTCAGGCATTGGCATCCCTGTAGACTTTCATGGAGAAATTCTGACATTTCTGCAGGCTTACAAGAAGCTCATGAAGAATCCAAGTCAGACAACATTAGGGACGGATTTTTTGGGTTCTGAATTGGGCAGTAATGCATATATGAACCTGATCAAAGTGTGGTGATGTATTTGTACTTCCTTAATCATATGCACATCTTTCTCCCTAATATTTTATGAATTTTTTGCAGGTTCATATCGAGTTTACTGAGGGTCAGGACAAAATCACGGTCGAGGGACCCCCTGAGGAGGTGAACAAGGCAGTGGAAAAGCTCAGTGCTTTTGTGAAGGATCTGGTATGTTACTTAAATAAGTTTTCTATTAAAACTTGTTGTGATAAGACTTTATCTTTGATATGTGACACAATAAACGTAAGTGGCAATTTGGTGTCTGTTCCCTCAGGAGTATCCATTTCAGTTTATGAAATGTCTGTAAGCATTTTGTAAAGTCATCAGAATGACCCATTAGACCAGTGTCTTCCTTAGTTTATCAGGACAATCAACAATTCTTCTTCTGTGGGAACCAACAGGTGTAGCATAATGTAGATTATTATGTCGAGAAGTCGTCTGGTATGTGTTGTCCTTTTTCTTATCTAACATGGTCTGTTTTATTGTCCTTACAGATGAAACGCATGGATTTTGCCGAGATTCAAGTGGACCAAAAATTTCACAAACACATCATTGGAAAAAATGGGGCCAACAGTAAGTTATGTTATGAAGTGCAGTTGAGATCGTTCTCAATGGAAGTTTGGAAAATGAAGTAGGAGACTAAAAATGCTTTTTACCTTTTTTTTCTTTTCGGCTTAAAAACTGGTTTAAAATATTTGTTTTGAGTACTGTAGTAGCAATATTTAATATGATGGAACTCTCACAATAATTAAATATTTTTTAGATTTGTTTACCGAAACTTTGATTTTACTCCGTTTCCATACATCATCTATGTGGTTTTAAAACAGTTACATACATCTGTCATCTTTTCCTTCAGTTACTAAAATAAAGCAAGACACAGGTGTAGCCATCAAAATCCCCTCTGATGGAGAGAACAGCAACATTATTAGGATTGAGGGTGAGCCCCAGGGAGTCAAGATTGCAAAAGAACAACTGTTAGAAATGGCCAATAGAATGGTGAGTAGTAAGGGGCTTTTAGAGAAGGGTAGGGTTTTATTGCTCTTTCTCATTTCCTGATTCATCCTCCTCTGTTATGCTCTTATGCATAGATTCCTTAGTGTCTGTTTCAGTCTTCCTTGTTTTCCCAAGCATTGACTCTTTAAGAGGTTTTATCAGATCTGATAGATTTAAAACTGCAGCTGTCACATCACAAGAGCAAGCATAAAATAAAGAGAACTCATTCAGAGTCCTGGAGTTCACTGTTTAGTTATCTTTGGTAGCAGTTATTTCATAACACCAAATGTCTCCGCGAACACAGGCACGCCTCAAGGCTGCGTATTGTCACCTGCTCTTTTCACAATTTATACAAGCCAGTGCAAAAGTGAACATGCAAGTATTCCTGTAATAAAGTTTGCAGATGATACCACTATACAAGGATTGATTTCTGGACCATGTGATGAAGAGGCTTATCTAAATACAATTCAGTGGTTTACCCAGTGGTGTGAAGATCACTACTTAGTATTAAATGTAAAGAAAACGAAGGAAATGGCTATTGATTTTAGAACAAATGCAACTCCACTACCATTGCAGCTGCTTAATGTCTATAATGAAAATGTCGAAAGAGTTGAGTGTTACAAATATCTTGGAATCCACATTGACTCTAGGCTCGATTGGCATATCCCTACCACCTCAGTTCACGCCAAGGCAAACAAATGAATGTATTTCTTGAGGAAACTTAGATATTTTAATATTGATAGAACACTCATTCACATGTTTTACAAGTCAACTATACAGAGTGTCATCTTATTTTGCATAACAGCATGGGGAGGAAATGTAAAGGAGCAAGACAAGAACAAAATTAACAACTCCATTCTCAAAAAAGCTTGCTATTTAACCAGCAGGGAATACATCGACTTTGAAGAGAACTATACACTCATTCCTGCAAGCAAAAGTTCAAATCAATTTTGATTGACTGCTCCCACCCCCTATTCCATCAGATAATCCGATCTCAAAGAAGTAGACGGATACTATTCTTAAAAACTCACAGAGAGCGATACAGGCGATCTTTTTTGCCATCAGCCATTCGCCTTAGCAGTGTTTCTTAATGTGGTGCATGCTTGTACGTAAAGCATGGTGTGCAGAAGTGGGTATTGGTGCAGGGATGTGTGTGTACGAGTGAACATTATTAATCTGTTTGTATTTTTCACTGTATTGTTATAAATGCTGTGAAAACAAATTTCCAGATCTGGATAATAAAGGTTTATCTTATCTTATCGTTGCTTGTGGCAAAGTGTATTTGAAGAAAGTTTAGGGTCAACCCCTTTCCTATGTCTTGTATTTCAAGTATTGATGTCACTAAATGCCCATGAGCTCATTAGCCTGTGCTTAGGTTTGTTTTAGATGGAGTTTTATGGTGCTTCAGCATGATAATGGCTGTATAGGACCTCTGTCTATAGGAATAGTGCACTACATGGGAAATAAGATGTAGGGTAGGTCGGAAACAACACAGGAATGCTGCTTCTGGGACATACATGTTTCTCAATGTGGTTTAGACTTCAGGTTTTAGATGTTTGTGTTAAGGAAAAAAGAAACTGTAGTTTTTAGTGTAGAGTTAAAATGATGTTTTTTTTTTTCCTTTTCCTCAGGAAAATGAGAAAACACGTGACATTATCATTGAACACAGATTCCATCGTCAAATCATTGGTGCTAAAGGAGAAAACATTCGTGAAATCAGAGACAAGTTCAATCAAGTTCAGATTACGTTCCCTGATCCAGGCAAAAAAAGTGATGTTGTCACATTGAGGGGACCAAAGAATGATGTTGACAAAGCATTTAAGCATCTTCAGAATTTGTCCAAAGATTTGGTAGGTTTTTTCATGTCCCGCTGATGCACATTTTGTTCTAAATTTTTGTAACACACGATATTGATATTAAAATATGCCTTGATATTGCAAGAATGGTGATCCTCATGTTCTTTTATCACTATGCTTTGTTCATGAGCAGTGTGAAGACTGTATTAGAGTGGCATTCACCAGCTTACATGTAAATGAAAGGAGTGTACTGTATGTCAACCAAAGGCAGCAAATTTAGATTCTCATTTTCAAGACAGTACCATCCCTGGATAATGGACTTGGAATCCTATCAGTTAATGATTGAAATTGAACATTTTTGTAATAAATTTTCCTCCCCACATTTTCAGGTTTCCTTGATTTTGAATGTATTATACAGTACTTATGTACTGAGTTATTATTTGGTAATGAAATTTGTTTAGACAAATTCTCAGAAGGATCCCTGCTTCTCAACTTCACTAGTTATTTATGACTCATTAAGTATATGAGAATTGCATGTTCCACTGGTCATGGTCTTTCCAAGTACATATATAATTGATGTTGCTCTATCTTTTCACAGGTTGAGAACAACTATCAGGCCCAAGTGCACATTTTTAAGGACTTCCATAAAAACATCATAGGGAAAGGGGGCAATACAATCAAGAAGGTAGAGTACCTATTTTTCTATGTGTCAGAAGTTCAAGAAACCTTGAGATGTTAAGAGCTGTCCCTCGGGNGGGGGGTGAGAAGGAATATTCGGAAAAATCTGGAGGAGAAAATAAAACAAATCCTGCAGCTTTCCACTAAATCACCCCATCAATGTCTCAAAAGACAGTGGTTTAACTTAAACGCAAGTCCAATCTCATCATGGTTGCAGTAGAGGTATTGGTAGCAAGACAGTGCTTAAACCATGTTTAAACTGCAATTTTCACTGTATCTTGTTTAGTAAGTCAATGACTCTTCCTTCCTCTGCAGATTCGGGAGGAGACAGACACAAAGATTGATCTGCCAAGTGAAAACAGCGAAAGTGATGTAATAACTATCACAGGAAAGAAAGCAAATGTGGAAAAGGCACAAGCCAAGATTGAAGCTATTCAGAAGGAAATGGTGAGAGAATCTGAAAACAATGCATTACCTTTCAGAACTTGAATGGATTTCTCGCTGTTTGTTTACTGACTGATGTGCTTGCCAAAAGGCACTGCATTGTGGAAGATTTAAAATGCAAGGAATTTATGATCAGAATGACTTGCAACAGATGTAAAGACATTTTGCTCTGGGATACCACTCTTCAGATTTCTCTGAAATCAAGAATACCAATGTCAGGCTGATGAAGTGCTTGGAGGAGGATTTGTAAATTAAAGAACCTTTTAAACTTTTTTTTTTTTTTTTAACAAATTGTCTTCAATATTCTCTTTCTGTGTTATAGAGTTATGCTTTAAGATCCACAACTTACATGAGAATATATTTGCATTCAGTGATATAGCGTGCCAGAATGTGAAACGGCCAAGACTTGAGAAAATTTTATGGAAAGTGATTGACATCCCTGTGGGCTAAACATAATCAGTTGAAGGTTAGGAACAGATTTATGTATATTTGCTTTCAGACTCAATAAAAATTGTTTGAATTTTCAGGGTAATATTAAGGAGATCACCATTGACATCCCTCAGAGACTTCACAATTCTTTGATTGGAACCAAAGGCAGGTACATTCGTTCTATCATGGAGGAGTGTGGTGGCGTCATGATTCGATTCCCACAGGAGGGAACGAAAAGTGACAAAGTCACCATTCGGGGCCCAAGTGCAGATGTGGACAGTGCAAAACAGCAATTGTTAGAGTTGGCTAATGAGAAGGTAAGTCAGCTGGAAAGTCTGATAGTGAAATAGTGTTACTCAGGGATGCCAATTTTCCGGATAAATCCGGATTTCCAGATTTTTCGACGTTTTTTGCGGCGGGAAAGAAAATCCGGATCTGTAGGCGTTTTGAGCGATGGAGAAAAAAATCCAGCGTTATCCGGATAACATTCATGAAAATGAAATACGCGAAGGACGAATTGCGCGCACATGCCTCTAACAAGGTCAGGGGGATACCAGTGCTATATTTAGCACTCGAACTCGCGGAAAGTGTAAACAGTGTGCTCAGTCATCAATCAAGAAAGGACAGTGATGTAAAATGAGTAGTCCGACTCAAAATCCATTGTTTTCTATAAATTATATTTATTATTATAAACTGATTACATCCGTAAGCTGAAAGAAGATGGATACGTGTGGTGCACACTGTGCAGTAATAAACTGCGGCACACCAGAAAAGAAGGCACCCAAGCTCTACGCTTCAAGGAATGGTCACATCGTAGTCGTAACATGAACAGTAGGATTCCGGCGAGTTTCAAGGACATTAAAGAGAAAGAGAATTCAGCCAAGCTTTCAGCAGCTTTTTTTGTGAACTTGGCGTGAACAGTTGAATACAGCTCAGTCTGAGCTCTGCAAGTCAAAGCACTACTCATTTGTGCATATATTTTATGAGGACCAAATAAGAGATGACAAATGTAAGTTATGGGTAAAGAGATAGTAAAATAATGTGCACCTTGTTTGTTTAAATTTCACAGTGATGTATATCAGAAGTGTAATTATGAAAGGAAAGTTTAGATTTTTATCCTAAGTGACAGTTTGCAGTTCCCTCTCACCCCTGACTATGACTATTCCTTGCTGTGTGTATATATTATATGTGTGGTGGCATGGGAAAACCATGACAAATGAAAATTTTTGAGTNACAGTTTGCAGTTCCCTCTCACCCCTGACTATGACTATTCCTTGCTGTGTGTATATATTATATGTGTGGTGACATGGGAAAACCATGACAAATGAAAATTTTTGAGTTATGGAGATATTGGTATCATGTGAAAGCTCTTTTCGAGCTGAATGCAGTGGTTTTTAAATTTCTGATTTATCTTAATTATGAACAAAGATATGAAAGAAAATAAGGACAAACATTTTGAAAAAGTAAACAGAAAAAAACGCATTTAAAGTTTGATTCTAGCAATTTTCACAATTAGAGGTGTTCTAAAATCATAAAATTAAAGCATTTACAGGTCGTATTTTTGTAAAATATTCCAGGACATGATAAAGTAAAGTCTAAATGTCAAGAAAATGTGCAGAACTAGTTTTTCAGAAGAAATTACTTTTGAAGTGTTTTTTGCACTTTACTCCGTTCCTGCTGTTGCGTCTTTGTCGGGGTTTTCCCATGCCGCCACACATATATTAATTTATATACTTAATCTGTGTAGAAGAAATTTAGGCCTGAGGTTATGTGGACACAATTCTAAAATTGACTTTTCTTTAACCTTTATTTGGTTTTAATGTTTACTTTAATGCCTTATAAGTGTGGAAATGATTCAGAATTAAAAGCCCAACGATTGGGTCGGCTTCTGTCGAAATTGTCGATATGCCGCACGCTCGAGCAATTTTCAGGATTTTTTTTTGGTCAGGCATTGGCATCCCTGGTTACTGACATTCCTGACAAGTTTTTACTTGGTGTAGTATTTACTGTGTTAATCTAATAATTAAAGATATGATGAACTAGAATTTCAGAAAGTTTAGTCGTTCTGTTTGATCTGAGTGATGTGCCTGAAAGTGATTTGTATTGCTGATAAGGATAAAATTTTGGAAGTGGGTGGGGGAAATATTGCAGTTTGCAGGGCTGTCAGAATGATGAAATAAAATTGGCATGTTTGCCTGATACTTTATGATTAAGATTTGTTTCTTGGTTCTATGATGATATTTTGATAAATGTTTTGATTATTTTGTATATGCAGAAAGAGTCCGGGTATACAGCAGATGTGAAGGCGAAGCCTCAGTATCACAAGTTCCTCATTGGTAGAGGTGGTGCCAACATCCGCAAGGTAAGCACTTTTTAAATCTGTAGACACACTAGATTGAAACCACCACTTTAAAGTGCGACTAAAATGCTAGAAAAAATGTGATTTCCGACAGTTTTTATATTTTCAGTATCAAGTTTTAGATCAAAAGTCATCATTTTTGCTAAAAAATAATATTTTGAAATTAATTTTACAACTTTTAACCTATTCTGAAATTGTAAGAAAATAACCGTACCGGAAACGTCACGTCAGCGCGGAAGTCGCGGTGTTTTCGATCGAGAACAATGGCAGCACCGGTCGAGCCGTATCAGTTCCAGCCCCTGCGCAGAAAAACAGATACCTCCACGTGCTGTACAGTGTCTTCTGTGGATCCATCTCTAGATTTACAGTTTACCGCACAACAATAACCCATTGTTTCCACGTGGGAGCGAGCCTTACTGAGTGCAGCGCTACGCGTAATAGCCTTGAGCCCGACATGTAATAGCCTTGAGGCGTGTTGGTGACGTCACGTATTTCTGGCGAGGCGAGCAGCGGTGACACTAACACAGGAGGGCATGGGCATGCGTTAGATTTGATGGGTTTGAGATGGTCAGTAGGAAGTTTGAATCACTGATGCATATTAAAATAGTAATTTCACAGGATTCCGTGCACTACACCATAAAGTACTCTAGTCGCACTTTAACTTTGGAGAAAGAGGGACTCATTGTATTACAGCTGAAGATGGTGTAGATTCAGTAGAAATAGTCTGGACTGATTGGACCCATGGGGTGTCCATTGATACATTGGATTTAAGCGTAATAATATTTATTTCTTAATGTCTTTTATTTCATTTTCTTACAAGTCTTGAAAAGTTGGCGGATTAGGTACTAACAAAAGTGGCTTGCAAGGTGTTCTGTGTAATGCACCTTAGATACCAGTCAAGATTACATTGTAAATTTTGTTTCATATGTGGACGCCTTGGAAATATTTGATTTGCTTCTAATGTTGATGAACGAAAAGAATATTTGTGCACTTGGACAGATGGCAGCAACTCTTTTGAATTTTTTTTTTTCGTGAATTTGAATTTCAGGTGAGAGAAAGCACAGGAGCTCGCATCATCTTCCCAGCACCAAATGATCAAGATCAGGAGACAATTTGCATCATTGGCAAGGAAGACGGTGTGAAGCAAGCCAAAGCAGAGTTAGAAATGCTTGTGAAGAACTTGGTGAGTAGACTGGAATAAGACTTTGAGGGTCTGCTTATGAATTTGTGATGTCAGTTAAAAAGATTTTAGTATTCATGAATAAACTATCTTCATTAAATCCATCATTAAGCTAAGGAAACAACGATCCAACATTTTATATTCAGAATTCTAGTTGTCGCTTTCTCCATTCTGGCAGTGCTGTTTCTTTCCATATGCATATACAGTAGGACTTTGATGTTAAATATATTTTTCATGCATGGAAAAATATATTATTGAGGTGTAGTTATTACTAAGGACCACTTGGAAAATGAAATGATAGAAAAACATTGTCTTCACAGAGATGTTCCTATTTCAAGAATACATAATACCCGGGTCTCATTGTATGAAGCATACTGAAATAAAATTGGTGAAAAGAAAGAAATCATGAAAAGTACCAATATTGGATGTCGAGATGGTAGACAAGTGTCTTTATTATCTCTCCATATCCATATTACTGCATTATCAGATGGGGAGGTTAAAACTGTCAGAAGCTGATGACTAAAAGACAAGGTGAGATGGGGTTTGTTTAGTGTTGAAAAAGATTAATTCATGAATCTAATAGGTATTGCCTTTTTTGGTTTGTGTCCTGACAGGATAATGTTGTGGAGGGCGAACTCCATGTTGACCCCAAACATCACAGGCATTTTGTTGCTCGTCGTGGTGAGGTTTTAAGACAGATTGCTGATGACTTTGGTGGTGTTATTGTTAGCTTCCCTCGCAGTGGTGTCAACAGTGACAGGGTAGTGATCAAGGGAGCCAAGGATTGTGTGGAGGCAGCAAAGAAAAAGATTCTGGAAATTGTGGAGGATTTGGTATGTTACTTTATACTGTGGCATAGAATTATAAACTTACTTCAATATGTAACTACATCGAAAGAAAAAATACACAGATAACAACTCTTGCAGATCTTTAGGGTAAGTTATGAATAATTCTGACTTGTAAAAGAAGCAAACCGAAAAGCAGTTGTCTAAAATTGAAAAAAATGCACTGTGAATACTTCAGACATAAAAGGAAGCTATGTAAGGACAATTGGTCTAACAGATATGTCCTTATGCACCTAAAATGTCATTAGGTATTTCACAGTTATATTTTTTATTCCATTTACAAAGAATTACCCCTTTGAATACTTGGTTAATTCATTCTTCAATGAAAGTGCACTTACTGAGTGCTTATTACTTTGAAAAATTGCTTTTCAATTAACTTTGGAGATAATTGCTTTTCAATTAACTTTGGAGATAAATATTTCAGACAGTATATCATGAATTTGTAATTTGATGTGTCTGAACATACATAGTTTTTAAGTTTTGTCATTTCTTTAGTCACCAGAGTTTTATAATGAGAAAATATTTTTAATGTGTATTGCAGGAGGCACAGGTGACAGTAGAATGTGTGATATCCCAGTCCGATCACAGAACGGTCATGGGCAGTGGAGGGGCAAATGTGCGAGAGATCACTCGGCAGTATGAAGTTGGCATTAAGTTCCCAGACAGACCTGTGGCAAATGGAAGTAAGTTTGAAGTGTCACAATTTGTAAGAAAATTAAGATAAAACTCTGTGTATGATATAAATATGATTTTCTTCCTAATTGTTAAAATCAAATTTGGGTGTAATTTATTACATTGCTGTGACAGACACAATATTTAACCTTCATTTTTGAGTTGAAGTTATTGAAAGACTTTTTATACAGTTGGATATCACAACCACAAACTTTATTATTCAATCCCCTCCCCCTATAAGCACCGGTCTTGATTCACATAACTTTTAAATTAGAATTTTGAATTGGAAATTTATAGGTCCCACAGTTTATTGTCAGCAATTCTGCTCATTTTATTAATGTACATGTGACATATGGTTACTGTATTCAGGAGATTGTTAGTTTGTTGTTTATTGTTGAAAATGGACATATAATTTCATAACCTTCCTTCTGACACTGGACAAGAGCTATGTGTCCAGTTATGTTGGTAGAATGTTTATTATTCAGATATTCCTTTTTATTGTCTGCAGATTCCCCTGATGAACCAGTTGTTAATGGAGATGCAGGCTCTGAGGAAGGCTCCAATGGTCCTCGCAAGACTGACATTATTATTATTACTGGCAAGCCAGAGAATTGCCAGAATGCTAAGCAGGCACTATTGGTAAGTCATTTGCTCCTGATACTCATTCTGAATCAGAGATTTCACTTTGCTGAGAATATATCAATATTGCATTCAATATTCATTCTATAAACATACTTTCACTTTCTTTATAATATTTTTGCACTGTATGAATTTAATTTCAAATCAGATTATTTTGTGTGTTGTGTTCATTATAAATTCTAAACAAAAGAATTTGACTTTTTAGGAATATGAGAAATATTTCTGTGCTGTTCTTATTTCTCATCATAAATCAGAAGATATCATTGTTTTGCTTATATGTCTGTACTGTATTCAGTCTTCTTGCTAAACTCATGGATTGCACTTTTCTGAGAATGTTTGTGGAGTGTATTTTTGGTCTCACAAATCTCTGTAATAGTTTTAGAGTTCTTGTTAAATTTCAGTGTTAATTTTTTTTTCAGGATCTTGTGCCTATTGTGGATGAGGTGCACGTTCCATTTGAGTTTCACAAGTTCATCATCGGTCAGCGAGGGAAGGATGTCCGTAAACTCATGCAGGACTTTGACGTGAATATTTCCATTCCAGCAGCAGAAGAACAGAGTGACATTGTCAAAGTTCGAGGCCCACCAGCGAATGTTTCTCGTGCCAGGGATGCCATCTTGGAGAGAGTGAATCAGCTTGAACAAGAAAGAGAAGACCGGGTAGGTACACAACACTGCTGATTTTGATCTGTGAATATGATAGTAGTTTTACTGAAAATTTTTATCAGGGGTTGCATTTCACAAAGCCTTGGAATTGTCTAGGGAACTTAATCTCCTGACATTTGTAATTCACCCTTGAAATAGTACAGAGAATGTTCAAGTTTTAGCCTGATGTGTCTGATTATGTCTTTCTCCTCTCCCCCCCC
>JAWQUT010000613.1:38743-63570 GCA_033807755.1 Ellobium chinense | reverse complement strand
CCCCAAAGAAAAAAAAACAAGATAAAATTCCTTTTTATCATGCATTTCTTTATTATACCTGAAAATTATTTAACAAATTGAGGCATGAACCCTGTGCAGTTCTCACCCTAAATCCTCATTTGAAAATAAAAGTTTGTTGATAATGTGATTTCATGGTATAAACTATGTCACCTGTCCTCAGTAGTGTTCAATTTATTTGGATGAAAACTTATGACAATCTTTATCAAGAAATTGAATTATCACCAACAGGAGCTGAAGAGCTTTAAGCTGACTGTGGAGGTTGATGAGAAATACCATCCCAAGATTATTGGGCGCAAAGGAAACATCATCTCTGTCATCCGCAAGAAGCATGATGTGAATGTCCAGTTTCCAGACAAAGGCAGTGAAAACCAGAACCTTATCACCATCACAGGGTACCAGCAAAATGCAGAGACGGCCAGAGATGAGATTCTTAAGATTGTCAAGGATTATGTAAGTGGCCTGCCTTAACTTGTGCTTTTCCTTGTAAATCAAGGATCAGCTTTGGAGAATGCTTTTCTTTGGTATGCGATGGATACATAATAATATAGCGCATTTGCAAAAGATTTTGATGCTTTATGTAGAAAAAATGTGCCAGTAAATGCTGGCAAATTGTTTCATTGTCTTTGTGCATCCTTCTGTTGGTAGAGGCATACAATTGTCAGGTCAAAGTTTGATGTGGCCACAGTCATCAGAAGTAGCAAGATATTGTGAGTGTGTAAGACAGGGTAAGGTCATCTTATGTTTGCTGAGATTGTTGTCTCGGCATGTGTAACTCTTTCATCAGACTTTTGTATGATTGTTTTGAATTTAGCTTGCACATATGTAGTGTACAGAAGCACCAAGTTACTGCTTGGTTGTATAGCTTCTCCTACTAAACCTGCCTAATCTAGTAAGAGGAACTAAATGTATGCTGAAATATACAATTTAAAGCACTCCTCAATCTGATGATGACAAGACATCTAATGATATTTATGACTGTTGGACAACATTTAGGAACTTGTTTGATAACATTGATAATGCCGAGGGGACTGAAAAAAGTTTGCTCTTTGACCAGTCATCTCATTCCAGAATTCTTTATTTTGTCTTTAGGAGGACATGTATGTAGAAGAGGTGAAGATTGACAGCCGTATTCACCCCAGGATTATAGGAGCCAGAGGGCGAGGTATCAACAAGATGATGGATGAATTCAGCGTCGACATTCGCTTCCCCCGAAGTGGTGATCCAGATCCAGATATTGTAACCATTTCTGGAGCTGAGGATAATGTCTTGGACTGCAAAGAGCATTTGCTTAATTTGGAGGAAGAATTTGTGAGTTTGCCGTCTCTTAGCAGAAACAGTCAGTTGTCATGTCTAGTTTCATAGATTGGGAGGTCAAGATGCTTCACATATTTCAGTAATTCATAATTGTTGAAAACCTTAGCCTGAGCCAAGCTGCAAAATGATAAAAAGCATTTCGAGAATAGTGAGTGGCATCCCTGAATACTGTTGTGTTATTGCCTCACATAAACATGGACATACTGGTCTGACATATTGTCATGGTCATTCCACATTTGCCCAAGTCAATGTTTGAGATTCTGAGCAATTTAGTGCACTCAACCTATCGCTCAAAGCAGAACAGAGCGGCAGATGTGGTTAACTTGTAAAATTGGGATATAATAATGAGTCAAAATTCTTTAGTTGTTTTAAAAGGTAAAAGAAGGTAAATTGAAAATCATCATAATATAAACAACTCAGATCATCAAGAAAATGATTGGGGCAAACATGGAATGAGCATGGTGATATACTGATTTGTATGATGTAGAAATAAATTTTTAACTCATATACAGTAGCTAAAGACTCCCTTGTCAGTTTTATCTTTTCCCACACTGCATACTTGTGGAGCCTAAAATCCCAGTGATACTTTCATTCCTCCAAAAGTATGTCTTCATTGTATTTTAATTTCTGTCAACAGTTGCAAGACTTTGTAGATCAAGAATACCTGCGTGAACTTCAGCGACCTCCTAGCAAGAGTGCATCAGAACCAGCAGCTCCACATGAACCATCTGCCGGCTTTGTAGTGAAAGATGCTCCATGGGACCGGGCTCCCGACACAGCCAGTCAGGAGGAGTTTCCCAGCTTTGGAGCAGTGGTGGCCCCCAAAGGCCGGTCATGGGGCCCCATTCGAAAGTAATCAAGATGGTTGTTTGCATTCCGTGAACACGTAAGATGGTTGGCAATAGTAGATGTTCCCTTGCGAAAGCTTTAGATTTGTAGATTTTCACTTGTATTGCATCAGCTAATGTCACCTTTACTGGGTTCATATGGAAACTGCATCTTATCAGAGCACATGAAGAGAATTAATGTGAATACGTAGTCATGTCACTTGTTTGGGGTGAGCCTGTAGCCTGTCATCGTAAGAATCAAATATTTTTGCACCCACTTTTCAAAACGGTCACATGTATGGCAGGAGTACAATTTTGCAGCTGAAGAGTAAAAGATATGAAGCAACAGTTGACAAGTCACAGGAGGAGAGGTTTGCTAGATCAGTGTTACAGTGGTTGCATAGACAAGTTCATAATGTTGTGTGATTCTATCTGATAACAAGCAATTAAAATTTGCTCATTTCATGTTGATATATACAAAGAAAATTCCTGGTATGTAACAAACCAGTTGGCAGTTTCATGGCCTTGCTCTTGGAAAGTACTATCAAGTTCTTAGTCAGGCTGCTCATACATGAATGACTGTAACTGAAACTCACAAGAGCTTAGTGCCAGTAATCTATGCCTTTAATCTACTCTAGGTAACTAGCCTCTCATTCATCCTTATATGAACATTTCATAGCTTTACCTCAAGCATTCCACGCAACCTTTCAGCATACGAGGACAACTTTGTTGGTGTTTGGAATTCTGATGGTTTAAAGAGTTCACAATAGAAACCGAGTTTTACATTTTGTCATTTTTTTTTTTTTTAAATTTCTTCCATTAAAGTTCTAGTGTCAGTTACCATGTTCAGCATGGCATTTTATAAGTAGGAGTATATGTGATAATATAGTTTACAAGTTATATTTTTACTTTTACAATAAGCTTAGGTTTTAAGCTTTGGGACAGGATTTGTTTCTGAAAAAACTTTATTTCACTCCTGTCATCTGAATGAAAGATGAGGAGTGCATTTTTTTTATGGTAGATAGTTGTTTTTGCCAATAGGAGACTGTTCTAATGGCATGTGTTACTTTACAGATTGTTAGCAACACAACCCAACACTGAACACAAAATATCAATACCATAATATATTCAACACATATCTGACATAGGAGGAGAATTGTGCATGCTTTGCACATGCGTATTATGGTAGATTTGAAGAAGTCTTGAAGATACATATATCCATCGATGGAACAGGATTTAGACCATAAATGAAGTATATTTCTCAGTCTTATGAGTGTTGATACTTCTCCAAGCTCTTTGCAATTACAGTGCCAAGCTCTAGCTGTCTTCATAAGCATATTATTGAAGAACCGCAAAATAACTGCAGCATGTTTAGAAATTCAGTAAATTGAAAAGTTTATGTATTAAACTTTTTTTGAGATATCCTAAATTTTGCAGCTAAGAGATCAGTATAACCACTGATAAATAGATAAATAGAGCTGCCCATCTGTAACCACTCGTTGAAGTATTGTGATGCAAAAAGCTACAAAAAATTGTGCACTTTAGTATGAGTTTAGAATTGATGTATGTTTGCAAGTGTTTATGAAGTGCACAGACCCACCCCAGAAATGCATTCTGAAAGTTTATTTCCTTTTGCATGGCACATAAAGTGCCTGAGATCTGTTGATGATGCTTCCATTGGTCCATTAATTATGCCAGGCAAGTTTGTTGCCTCTTTTTTTCTATGGCCAAGTATTTCATGCACAATGGTTACCAAATGAGATATGTGTCATAATTTTTTGTAGTATTGTTGCTAGACCAATGAAAAAGCTGAATGCTTTATGCTGGTTTTGAAGTAGGTCTGGAAAGTTTCCGCAGTAGTTGTTTATTGACTTGGGTGAAGCTTCCCACAACCCTATGGGCTTGTATTGTTTTATCTTAATGCCCTCATAATGTATGATGCTTGATGCTCATACTGCCAAAAATAGGTTTTTTTTTTTGTTTTGATACCGGACCAATTTGAAGGTGTTTTTTTTTTTAATTGTAAGCCTTTGTAAAAGATATATCCTTAGGTTATAATTATTATAATTTTTTTCTTTCCTTTGTTAGTGATATTTTAACGTCAATGTCAGGCTTGTAAAATGTCTTAGTTCATGTCGTGTTTATTTATTTTTAAAAAAAAATTTACTGGAATGAATCGAGCTAGTCGACAGGATCATTGTCCCTGATCTGAGACAGTTGTCTCCTGGCCATGACCTAGTTGTTCTCATGGCCAGCAGACTACAACATGTATAATCTTTCTGTTTGGTGTTTTGGGTTCATTGTTGATAATGTCTTAATTTTCCCCTGCAATATGGATTGTTTGATTAAATGAAAGTTATTTTGTTCTGATCCAATTATTTACACTCGTGCTACAAAATAAGATATGCAATGTAAATTTCTTCCTTTAATTACCGCACATATACCTTGCCCCTGGCCCCCATCCCTCGATGCTCTTGTCACACCCCTACTGCCCATTTTGTTTTTAGCACCAATGTAATCTTTTTCCTTTCTTCTGATGCATTATTTTGTCATCATGCATCATTGATTTCACAAAGTAACCTTTGCTCATTCTTTTCCTCATCTCCTTATTTAATGTCTGTCCACCATTTATGTGGTCATACAAGATATCCATAATGCTAAATCCACCATATTTGGTGTGACTGTTTGGATGTCATTGTGAAGCTGTATTTCCTGAGGATTCTATTTCAAATGAATTTGCTGGCTATACAGTTGAAGGAAAGGTGAAAAGTCACAAACTTCAGCAGCTATTTTTACTTGTGAGTGGCTATTACATTTTCTGCCAGTGTTTCATAAAGATGCTAAAAGGCCAGTAATAGCCTGTAAAGTTGCGGAATGAGAAATGTGACCATGGTAATGGATTTAACTTTAAAAAATCGTGAGGTCTGCTATAGATTCAACCTTGTTGCTTTAAAGCCATGCTGTGATCCGCTGTATAATTGTCTTGTAAATGTAGAAAGAGCACTGATGTGTTCGTTACTGGGAAAACAACAAAAACCTGATGACTGCATTTAATTTGTCTCTTGATATCTCACAGCTCAGTGTTTTATTGTTTGGTAGTTTATAACAGATAATTCAGTATGTTCACATACAGCATATTTAAAACACCAGCTTCTGGTCACCCTTATGTCATGTAACTCTCCTATGAGGAAGCAGTAGGCAGCCTCAGACTTGAGATCTGGTGGTCTGGGGTTTGATTCACATTGCCATTTTATTGTTGGCAACCTGGAGGAATCCCAGCTCATGTCAGGTCAGTTCTTGTCAGTCACGGCATGGTAGTCTTGGGCTGTTTACAGCTTTTTGTTTTTTTTTCATATGTGTCATCACTTTGCTCATCCCAATTATTTTAATATCATCCCAGTGTTGCATTTTAAATTTTGTTGTCTCTGTGTGTTTGTCCAATTTGCCTCCCATTCCAGGCTCAATGCATGTCATTTTAAAGCATTTCAGGTGATAGTCTTTGTGGCTGCCACATTGATTGTTGTTATAATGTGAAGCACAGTTAATGCTGGTGAAAATCTTGGACAGTAAGAAATTCTGATTTGGTTTGGTTTTTTGGGTTTTTTTTTCAAGTTTTTGTTTGTTTTAACATTTTGTACGGCTTGATGAATGATAGAAAGAGTAAAGATAATATTATATATTTTATGTCAAATTTTAAGAGATAATTTATATTTTTATTTATGGAAAGACAAAAAAAAAAATTGCAAAAAACATTGAAACTGTCAGTATGTGGCATGCATGCTTTTATGAAACCGTTTTATGTACAGTAATAAACCGCATTGTCCTGCCGAAATTCTATGTCAGGGACACTGACTTTCAAGTTCTGTCACATTGTTATCTGGTTTCATTGATTCTCATGTGTATCAAGAGTATTATGAATACAGATTAATTATGACAGTGATGATGTAATACTTTGATATTTTAATGACATATTACTTTCATAGGTGATGGGTTTCTTTTGGGTATGTCTTTTTTTTTGAAAACCCTTTTTTTTTTTTTAAGTTTCCTTAGGTAGATTCTGGATTTCAATTTGTGTGAGATAGATATGTTAACACTGAATGGATGAATCCGAAGGACTTTTCATGTATTTACTGTTATTCGATTACATTGTACCATTTCATGTTCACACATATAGGTGTGCCTTTCAAATGGTTCACCTGTAAAAGTATTGAAAAAAAAAAATAATTAAAAAAAACACTGACCTTGTACAGCATATAATATTGAATTTATTTCCAATATGAGATGATGTGATGTTAGGGGACGTGGTGTAGGTTGTAAATAAGAACGTAAGCATGAAGAGAGACCTGCTGCTTGTGTTTGACTGTGCTTAGAAGACCCAACCCAAAAGAATGAAAGGAGGAGAAAATGAGAGAAAGGTAAACGGAGAAATCAGTGTTTTGATGCTAGTTAGGGGTATGGTTGGGTCAAACCGCAACAGCAACCACAAGAAAATTGAAAAAAAAAATATGCTATAAAAGTTGTCAAATAGAAAAAAAAATATTTTAAGCTGATGATTGTAATTGACATTGGCAAAAAAAGATTAAATAAATGACATACTTTAAAGAATGGATATACTGCTCTTGTTATAAATTTGTTGTGTGTGTGTGATTTTGCAGCTAGTGTTTGTGAAAAGACAGCATGTGGTCAGTGTGTATAAAATGTCTTGCAGCCACTCTAAATGAAGCTCGAGTCGCTTTTTCACTAAATCAAGTAACTGTTATGATATGAAAACTTTGTAAGTATATTTACTGCAGTTGAAAACATTTTATGTTGATGCTTCAATGACTATAATATCCTCAGCCTGCTCTGATGCTACAAAATGTCCCACCTGCAATGAAACAAAACTCCCATGTTAGCGCAAATAAACTACTGTCATATGGCGGAATAATTTCACAAGCTGAGTAATCTAGTCTTTACAACCATATCACCACATTGGCACAGTGGCACAAAAAATGCATTATATATTCCTGGCTGTTATTCAGGTGGTGTCTTCTTGGTTGTATCAATGCAGACGTGTCTGATCAGGTTTAGAATAATTTAACCCTTACATCGCCTTGTTTGACAAATGATTAATGCTTTGGTTGCATGCTAACTTCCACATGAGACAAAAGTCTAAATTTATGCTGCCTCCTCTCTTGACGAAAAAATACAAAGGTAGCATGCACAAATGACTTCCCTTTGTCCGAAAGTTGTGCCTCTATTTGGTAGGCCCATATTTTTTTGTACCAGAAGAAACAATTGATTTGTAGGTCCCTTGAGTCATTTTCAGCTATTTATATCTGAGATATTATTGAAATATATGTTTAAAATGTCGATTTTGGGGTGTAGAAGTTAAGGAAGTGGCAGCATAAGAGACAAGCTTCTCTTAACTGCTTTCTTTACTTAAATCTTTTGATCCCCGCTTCTCTCTGGGAATACACAGCTATGGCAGCTGTCAACTCAACTTATGGGACTGTCATTTAATGAAGCGTAGGCCGTTTGTTTCCAGGTTTATTTATCTATTGCCATAAGTCGCCATCTTTATTTTTTTCTCTCCTTGTAAATCTTGGAAACAGAAAAAAAACAAAATTTAAACTCAACCGTTGATCCGTTAGGAATGTTTTATAATGCCATGCAATGTTAAAGATATTCATAATAATATGCACATACAGTATTATAACCGTGCATATAATAATAATGTATCACAGGTCAAAT
Organism: Ellobium chinense; assembly: GCA_033807755.1. NCBI lineage: Eukaryota > Metazoa > Mollusca > Gastropoda > Ellobiida > Ellobiidae > Ellobium > Ellobium chinense. The sequence goes on along the minus strand of JAWQUT010000613.1, from coordinate 55,675 downwards.
CTATATCACAGTCATTGCTAGTTGCTGCAAAGCAGCGCCCTGGTCCCCCTAGCTCGAATGCCAGACTCTCCTTCACACCGAACTCTGGTGAGGAAATGAGTGAAGTGTTTTTCCTAAGGATATGACAACGCAAAACCGTCTGGCCCAGAAATCGAATCCACAAACCCAAGACCTTATAGTCTTCAGATTATGAGAACTATTCTGCCGTCCCAAGGCAAAATCGAGTTTTCTTATTTCATTGTCTTGTTGGACTTGTCTTGCCCATATCCTTTTTGTGTCAAAGGCAGGTAGACGTATCTGCACCCGGAATAGTAGTTTTCAAAGCGTCAAACCCACGTAAGTGAGCGTTTACAACCATACAGTCGATGGCAGAGCGACGCATCTATATTTCCCAAGGCAGAGCGACATACTGAACACCTTATCTGCTTTGATGTGTTTTCCCGCTAAAAGTTAACCGTATGATCTGTTGAACCTTGCATTACAAAACAGGTAATACTGAGAACTAACACTATGCAAAGTCATGATTAGAAGCATTCATAACTTAAGAGAGGCTAAGCATCTGAAGGTTTTTTGCATTTTCCTCAAAATCATGAAATGCGCAGATACGTCGCTCTGTCTTGGGACGGCAGTATTCACAATCCGTATGACCAGCTGCTTGTACTAGGTTGAATCTTCTCGTCGGCTTCCAAGTCTTAGACCATGTAAGATTATCTTGTACAGTGGAGCACACTTTATACGGACACGCTTAGTACCAATACTAAGTACAGTATTTTGTATCTTGATTTTTCTTCCCCAGGACTTTTGTACGTACACTCGATCAGCCCCAAGATGTACGCATTATGCGCGCTCCACTGTAGTTTTATGTTGTTTTTTTCCCGCGTCGTTAGCCTCCATCTGCAGGATGCCTGGTAAATCAAATCTCTGACTGAGTGTACCTCCGTCCTCTGCGTGACTTGCTGGTCCTGGGTCTTGTGTGGGCAACTTCTTCTGCGTGGCGCTTGATGATCTCGTCAATGATGCCTCTGGCCTGAAGATTTCCAGCAAGGAAAGAAACAACATGATTTGGATCAAAACAGGTCCGACCATAGCTGACAATGCAGAGATCGGCGAAAGTATCTCTGGTAATCATGACCTCATGGGAGGTCCTATACACTAATAGTGACCTTTAAAGATAGCTGAATGAGTCTACTCGAACGGCAAATTGTTCCTTCTTTTATGAATTGTTACCGATTATTCATGCCATTTTGTACACAAAGAATCTTTTCTAATATACCTTAATTCATTAATTTGATTATTTAATTAACGATTTATTGAATACAGTATTTCATTGTTCAGTGGCCACATATGTATGTTTTATACAATGCTGAGCACTTCTTTGCAAACAAGTTCTGAGCACAAAAAAACAACAACAATAAAACAAGATTTGGATAATCAAAAAAGCACAATGTAAAACCATAGCGTAACACAGTTTCAGTACTGTGTGGCAGTTTGGGGCTTTAATGGTTTTGGTCCTTAAAAATAAATCTTGGAATATTGTTTACAATGAATACGAATTCTTAGAATTAATTTTAAATCGAAGGAGATGTGATCTAAAAGCCAGTACGTCTAGTTTGAACTCCATCAATCATACTTTTGTAAAGTTGTCATTCACTGTTAGCTGCGACATATTACAGATTTTGCACTGGTCAGTCATCTGTTATCCAGTCCTTTTATAGTAAGGTGAAAAATAATATTAAATAACGATATGGGCCAGATACCGTCTACTTCATGTCATCGCAATTTGTTTAACAGCATTTTTCGCGTGACTGCAATAATTTTCAGAGTCAATGTTGAAGACAGAAATACAGCATCACACCGCTTGATCTCTTGATGTGCACTATCACAACTTTTGTCATATCATTGTCAAGCGTTTGTTACCTGTGGCCGTATGCATAATCCTTACGTGAGTTAACGCACTGCGGTAACCACGGGATACTCCCAAAATATTAGTAGTGTTCACCGCGGTCAACGCAATACGTTAATTAACGTATGGATTATGAATACGGCCACTGGCTATGTATCCTATATCTACATACGTGTAGTCAGTTGGTAAGTCTGCTCTCGTGTTGTGAAAACACGAGGAAAGTTCTCACTGAAGGGACGATATACAGGAACTCACCCATACATAAAAAGTGGCCGCCCCTGAGCTGACCATACGACACTGGTCAAGGGTGTAGTCTCCGAGAAGCTCGCGGGCGCCTAGAGCAATGTCCAGAGGTACATTGTCCAGATTGAGCTCTTCGCAACGTCTCTTAATGGACTCCTTGCCCGTCTTGCCAATGATGGCTTGTAGCTTGAGCCAGTCCTGGGTAGTGGGATGGAAGGATAGCAATGAGGAAGGATGGCGAATAAGAATGACTTTGTTCTATACACAGAGACTTGGCTTAGTTGCCGTCTAATTGATGTACATACAGAATAAAAGTTAACAGACTAACGCATCTGTGCAAGTCTTGACAACACACTACTGAGCATCCAGGCGTGGTTACAGCAAAAAAAACCCCAAAAACCAACAGGACAATGATTTTTTAAAAAATATGATAAAAATATTACAGTACCACGGTGAGGCGTTACATGGTATGTGTGTGAAGGAAGGGATTGTGATGGTTTGATCTGGGGTAGAAGAAGGGCGAGAAGTAGTGATGACGACACATAATGAACGATGGTAGGTGTAGTGATTACAAGTGGAATGAGAGGTCTCAAATAAATTGATTTACAAAGATGGGGAGGGTGGCGAATTCTCAATTTCTAATCCCTCTCTTTTTCCGTTCATTCTCTTTTCCTCTAAGGTCTCTTTCTCTTTCTTCCTCTCAATTTCTCTCTCTCTCTCTTTCTCTTTGCCTCTCAGGCAGATAGATAGATATCACTTTTATCAGACAGATACAAAATGAAACGGTAATGGCTGGCTGGCTGATGAATGAATGGATGGATGAATGAATGGATAGAGGGACGGACTGACGAATGGCTGGATGGACGAATGGAGGGACGGACGGACGGACGAATGAATGGATAGATGGGGGGGCGGACAGAAATATGGTTGGATGGACGAATGGATAGATGAATGGCTGGATGGATGGTCGGACGGACAGAAGGGCGGACGGATACAACAGCTGACCTCTGTCTCCTCCTCAAAGTGTCCAAGCAAGAGCAGAGTGGCCATCATGACCCGGTGGACGGCAGGGGGAGGACAGGAGTAGCCTCGGATCTCTGTGATGGTCTTTTGAGTCATCACTTGAACCTGGATTAGAAGGGAGCAAGGAGTTTGAGCATTGTGGAGTGGCGCAGCCGAATGTTTGCGGTGTTGAACTCCAAATCTATAGGTCGCGGGTTCGATTCCCGACCACAGTCGTGTTGTAAGTGCAATCCTTCGTCATTCTACGTAGCTTACAAAGATTGTTAGGGTTTTACAGCGCGTCAGCATGATTACGGCTATATTGTGCCTTTCTGGTTGTAAGAATAAACTACAATATATATGTTAGTAATTATTACGTAGAACTTTCCTTACAGTTTTGTCCGGATGGCTGCCGTAGAACCTCCTCGTCTACAATTTTAGAATGTCAAGGGATTTTAAACGAGCGCACCGAGCACACAGGACCTTCTAGTTTTTAGTCATTGCATTGTTCCAGAAGACTAAACTCTGCTCTTTTACCCTGAAATCCGATTGTGACTTACAAATGGGATTATCACTGTGATTTGCGTCACAAAGATATACAACACACAGAATGCCAACGCATCCAGTTTTGACATTATTTTGAGAATCTGCGCATTTACGACAGGACCTCTTACCATCATAGCAACTACATTGGTCATTAGTACTTCGGTGATGAATGCACCCCTAGTCGTGTCCAACATGCAGAGTAACTGTTATTTTCATAATAATAAAAGATATCACTGTTAATGCACATGTTCTTTGTCAAAAGATGATAGGATTACGAGTTTATGTATAAAGACATCTAAATTAATTATCTTATTAGATCGATGTTACAATAGAATCCTATACTTTTTTTTCAGAAAGATAAGGACTATACGGACATGACCTGATGGGTTGATCTTAAAAAGACAAATTTTCTTGTGGATGAATAAACATATTCTTATCTTATCTTATCTTATCTTGTCTTATCTTATCTTATCTTACATCGTGAAGTAAATTCTGGATGTGCTGCAACCTTTCCATCATCTTAGTAGCTTCCCTCAGCTCCTTGGGCATTCTGTGTTCATGACCTCTCTCTTTGACCAAGGTAATCACAGCTATCAGTTCCCTCAAGTCACGGTCACCGATGGCCCCGAGCAAGTCTGGTGAAACGCCAGAGTTCAAAATAGATACATGTACATAAACGCGTAAAGGTGGTTTGCAAAACACATTTTATAATGAACGCATTGTACATGTACTTTAAACTGAGTGTTAAGCAAAGAACACAGTGTTCAACAATGGTATCGATCTCTCTCTCTATCTCTCTCTATTTGTGTGTGTGTCTGTGTGTGTGTGTGTGTGTGTGTGTGTGTGTGTGTGTGTGTGTGTGTGTGTGTGTGTGTGTGTGTGTGTGTGTGTGTGTGGCGCGCGCGGGCGGGCGGTTGTGGCTTCGGAGAGGGAAAGCCATCTGGATAAAACAACTGACTGCCATCTAGCACAAGACCGCTAGCCTATATCGAATTTAAAATTTAGAGTAAGGGCCAAGATTAGGTAAAGTTGATCGGGAAGGAAAGGGTCGTAAGAGGACCGAAGAACGTTACAAAATGGATTGAGGTATAACAAAACAGTCCGAAAAGCAAAAAAAAAAAAAATTCCTAAGTCCAGCGGCATCAGTCTATAGTTGGATCGACATTTCCACTCAAACTCGCGGTAAACTTTACCTTCAGCGGTGATGACATAGACGAATGTCCATAACCCTAACCCGAACCTAAACAGAACAATAATGATCATCAAGACGGGGTTCCTAACCCTAATGCCTAACGAAACGAGGTACCTCGCCCCAGTGCCCAAGGAGAAGGGTCCCTGACCCTTCTGCCCATAAAGGCTATCGCCGCTAAAAGTAAAGTGGGCCAAACCCATTTCCGGCAGTCGACAGTACATAGTAATAATAATATATATAGCAACAGGATTTGGACGCGTGTAGCCTCCAGCTATCAGTCTGCGACCTTCTAACCTACACCGTTCTGATCCCTTCTCCACGTGACTAACCTTTCTTCAAGGAAATGATCTGTAGCTCATGCTTGAGCCTGGCAATCTCCGTCTGGCCGCGGTCACTCACACCCGAGAGCATCAGCTCGTCCAGGGTGGCCGCAAGTTCATACTCATCCTCCGCCTCTATGGCCACGTCGATCCTTTTCCGTATCTCATCCTCAGCGGAGTCTGGAGGGTGGAAGACGAGTACGATTACAAGAGTACCACTTTCACACACATGAATATAGACGTCTACGTGAATATACTCCGATACATTCATTGACTCTTTCTCTCTGTCTCTCTCTCTCTCTCTCTCTCTCTCTCACACACACACACACACACACACACACACACAAACACACCCACACACACACACACGTACACATATACCCGGATACATTCACACACACACACACACACACACACACACACACACACACACACACACCACACACACACACACACACACACACACACACACACACACACACACACACACACACCCCGTTCTAATGCAAAATGCTACAGCGAAGGTGTACGTACCCTCAACCGACATAGGCAGCGGAGAGTTGAGGTCACGCCTCTTGTTGGCACCCAATGGCATGAGACCTGATCCTCCGTCTGGCTCCTCCCTCTGAGCTGTGATTGGCTTGCTAGGATTCCTGTACTCTACGATGTAGTCGTAGACACTTTCAAACTGCGTGCAGTCATCGGTTTTGCCAATCACCTGTAAGAATTTGTATTAATGAAAGGCGGGGCTTGTTATGTCAATGGCAATAGAAGGGATGATTGTATTATTTTTTATTGATCCTGTAAGAAAATTGGTTTGCACTGCCATACAGTGTTACACATTTCATTCATAATGCAAATACACTGTACACATCATACGTGTAAATACTGTATAAAATTGGTTGGTGAAGCAGCAGTTGATGAAGAACATGTAGTACTAATTGTTGTGGTAGCAGGCGCAACAGCAGCGGCAACAACAACAACAACAACAACAACAACAGCAAAAACAGTGGAGGTAATAATAGTAGAGGCAGTGATAGTAGTAGTGTGTAGGACAACAGCAGCAAGATAGTAATGAGCAGCATTAACAGCAGCAATAGTAGAAGCAACATCACTAGTGAAAATAGTAATAGCATTAACAATAGTAGCAGTTCTCATTGCTCGTTGTTGTTGCTTTTACTTTCCTTTTCTCCTATTGTCCCACTGTACACCTCTCTCTCCTCGTGCGTTGCCTTCTTCTTTCTCAACTCCTCCCACCTTTCCCCTTCTTTTCATCCTCCATAACTCACTCAATCCATCCATCCATCCATCCATCCATCCATCCATCCATCCATCCATCCATCCGTCCATCAAGATTCTCCCCTGCTTCCACTTACCTTGAGTCCATAGGTGCCTTCATTGGGGAGGCGGATATTATATTTAACAATATCTCCCTCTCGTTTCTCTGAGACAAGTCTCCGAGAGTCCGACACCATCACGTCCGTGCCGATGACTGATAGGGACAGTTCAGTATCTGGGTTGGTCTGCAGGAGAATCAATCAATCAATCAATCAATCAATCAATCAATCAATCAATCAATCAATCAATCAATCAATCAATCAATGTCTAAACGAACCGATTTGATTGCTTCCTTGATGGATTGACTGAATGATGGATGGATGGGCGGACAGATGGATGGATGGATGGATGGATGGATGGATGGATGGATGGATGGATGGATGGATGATTCGCTGGCTGAATAGATGAGTGGATGGGCAGATGGATGATTAATGGGTGAAATGATAATTTGATGGATGTACTCACTTTAAAGGCCAGCTCAAATTCTTCTTGCTGCACGTATAAAAGTCCGGAGAAGTGATGCACAGGTTCTATGCCAAATCTGAAACAAACTCATAAAATTCATTCATTCATTCATTCATTCATTCATTCATTCATTCATTCATTCATTCATTCAGGCATTACAGTAGCGTAACTCACATAGCCTGTCACCAACATCAATAGCTTAACCAGCTCGCGATTTCCCCACGACATTCCCCAAACTTTTCACCCATTCCACCTCTTGAAGCCAGGACGACTCCTGGGTCACCACTCTCGCTGAACTCGTGCAAGGGCAACACACGTAAAGCATTGCGGTATATCTGACGAAACTGACATTAATGTAAATAATTTCTCAGTTGTATGGACAAACTATAATGTGATGGACCAGTCCACATTTTAAACTTCTGAGGCCAGTTCATTTCCTGCACAAACTTTTCTGAAATGTGAGTTGGGACCACTGTCGAAGGATCTTCATTATCAAATAATCAGTGATTACTATTCAAATTTTTCATATTATATACGATGCAAAGCCCTCATAAGACACGTAACTGAGGATCCCTCCCGAGTAACTTGACTGGAAGGATGGCGAAACCTCATATACATATATTATGTCCATATTAAAGCGCGATTTTTTTCTATTATCATTGTAAGGACAGAAATGGGATGGGCCTCTGAGCCATATCTGTCCAGTGAACAGAGACGAATTTAAAAAAAACAACACGTAATGAGGTCCATAGCAGGATCCTAATATTTTATTCCATTTCAATACAATTAACATTCTTTTCCATTTTCACTTCGCGCTCTTTCAGAGGCGGACACCCTAATATTTAATCTCTTCCCTTCATTAAGAGGGGTAGATATAGAAAAGATCTTGATGCCCCTACAGCACAAAATAAAATGATTTTAGGTTAAAACTGAGAAAATGAAGTGAGAGGGGTCAAAAGGTACAACGTAGGCAGAGCTTCAATTTGATTATAGGATACATGCTTCACTTACTGCTGTTAAACTATTCGTTAAGCAAAACATAGAATTTTAAATAACAGTGAAACAAACACCTAATTTTTTACTATCTAGGACCCACTCTGGAATAGCATTTTTAATAAAAAGATTTATACGAGGTGATTCTAAGGCGATACTATGCCAATAAGTAGACTACGAGAGTACGATCGCTTCCATTAAACAGATATTAACCGCACGATCAACAACCGGCATTAAAAAAAAAAAATCAGTGAAATTCTGGCATGCGCGTGTGTAACTGATGTACGGTATTGCCAGAATGCCAATTTATAGCTAAATGTGGTTATTTTTTTCCCCCTCTCTCCAACGTCAGATTCCCTGCTTCATCTCTCTTCGGCAGTGACAACGCTATGCAAACAAAACAAAACAAAACAAAACAAAACAAAAACTTGACCCCAGACAGGAACTTACCTAGAACATGCGCCTTTTCTACCGATGCCCTCATCAAATCCTCGAGGATAACAGCTTTGCGTGACTCGCTGGTCCGACACGATCATGTAGTTAGCAAAGTTCCTCGGCGTGGGTTTTTTGCCGCTGGTTCCATCTAAGCCCAAGCTATACTCGCCTCGTTTGGGCAGCTTCACGTTGAAGATCACTTTGCCGTTCTCCACCCGATGGACTACCCTGTCCTATGAAAGAATATAGAGAGAATTATTTCCGTCTCAGAAAGAACTACCCTACCCTCGAAAAGAAAACAGGAATAACATGGATACCCATTCTATGAATGGGCCATCAGGTGACTAAATCAAGATTGTCTGCTACATGGAGATCCTTGTATTATCACTATGGTGCAGCAGCAATATAGTCAAGCAGTGTTCGTACTTGCTCAGTGTACTGAGACATTACTGGATGACAGTATTTACGGGTTTACCCGTTGATACAGTGCTTAACGAGGAAATTATTTGCACCCCAGAAAGAGAGCTCAGTACCTGGAGGTAATATTACTGTGGTCCACATTATGTAACTAGAGAACCATTTTTTGTAGGACAAGAGAAAGAAGATAAGCAGGCAGAAAGAGAAAGAGAGAAAGAGAAAGAGAGAGAGAGAGAAAGAGAGAGAGAGAGAGAGAGAGAGAAAGAGAGAGAGAGAGAGAGCTCATTTTGGCAGATAAAATCGACTGACTGGACAAAACAATAAGAAATGTATTCTTTTAGATTTCTCTTGGCAATAGTAGCGCTTACGGTGCGCTTTTAAAAAGAAAAAAAAATCATTTTCTCTCTTCTCTTCTCTCGCAAAATACACACAAATAAAACTGTTCAGCTAAGTGCATTTTACATTGCAAATGCAAATTATTAATATTAATAGTCTTAATATCTCCATTATGGAGCATACAAAGTTTTAAAAAAAGTAATAAGAAGCAGGTTCAGTATTGCCACTCGTAAGGATTTTCCCTATGATAAAATAAAATGGCTTCACGAAAAGCCATTATTTCCGTACATGGGAGAAAATTGTTACTTATAAGTGTCGAAAAAAAAAGTCGTGCATGGTAGAATAAAGTGGAAGGAATGCCCGGCTGTCTTCCTTTTAGCAGTAAAAGTATAAGATTTTTAACAACTAAATTTGCTTTAACATCGTATTAAAACAACAACAACAACAACAACAACAACAACAACAACAACAACAACAACAACAAACTTATCGCCATGACCAGAGTGGCAACACGGAGCAGTTCATACTTATATTTTTAAACTTTATATTAAAAAAAAAAAGGGTAATCAAATATTACAACAGGTTACTTCGGAAATAAAAAAAGAAAAATCGAACGTAACCTAGTGTCACGTGCATTATTATTGAAACCACCGAAGGATGATATTTTTCCAACAATTTTTAATTCTTCCTCTCAGGGACCCAGTAACCTTAACTGCGGCATGTTCTCATGCATTTGTCAATTCTCTGGCCAGTTTAGGTTAAGTTAAGCAGCACTTTTTCGGGTCACAGTTTGACGGGGCCTCCGATGAGCTAACCTTTGTTCCCTGGAAATAACCTAGGGCTTCACCTGGGCATTCATGGGAATGGGTTAAACGAAGAGACACAGCTTAAAACTTTACTTAACACGGTCTATTACAAATGATTTTGTAATTTTTTTTCTGTGTATTTAGCTCAGATGCTAATCTCCATTACTGGTTAGTGAGATTGGTCAACGAAAATTGGGACTTGAGTGATAGCAGTCGACAATACATAGTGATACATAGCAAAAATAGCCGCGAGTTTGTAACCAACAATTTGCCATTTCTTAATTCCATGGCAAAGATAAAGTTTCTCACTTACAAGATGATTTTTTAAATTCTTTTTGCTGTACAGATATTGATTCCAGGTTGAGGATCGTAATCCTCATGGAACTTCCGTGAAGAAATTTAGTACAAATACCGATTCCTTATTTTACAGTCAAACCACTGTGACAATGACAGTTCGGCAATATCAGAACAGCCAAACCATATTAAATTTGAAGATGAGATATCCCTCACGATCATCTGTTTTGCATTGCACGATTTGGTGCAAATTTTTTTTGTTCTCTCCCCTTTCCTCACTTCTTTCCCTTCGTCTTCACTTTCTTTGATTTGATGTACACTATGTATTGAAATGTGTCTTTGGCCTAGAGCCTAATAAAGACTCCTTGTGAGCTCGTTTCAAAATTGATGGTGTGTGCGCGCAGTTACATGTCTGAGTGCGTGCACACCACTTTTAATTTTACAAAAAAAAAATAAAAAAATGGGACTACAGACTATCACCACATCACATTCATCAGTGCCACTTCCATTACTGTTAATACTGCTACCATGTGGACAACAACTACAAACATTTAACGATATTATCGATAGATTATTATCATGTTAATAATACTCTAATAATATCAACTTCAGTGACATCAGAACATGGGCCCAATTAGATCACTCGACGAGCACGATCTAACTAATAAACACGGACAAACGAAGACATCCATATACAAGAAAAAAAACTGCTCACTCACTTTCAGTTTCTCTTCCTTTGTCCCCGACCTGCTCAGCCTTCCGAAAAACATCGGATTCCCCAGTCTGTTATAATCACAGATTTCAAAACTGATCTCCGCCTCTCCGCACCAAGTGGCCTTCACCTCTCCGGAACAATGAGATAACGGAGACAGACCTAGCTGGGTGGCGTACGTTCCTGGTCCCCATCCAAGTTCTGGCATATTTGGGAAAGGTAAGCACTTCTCTTTTGCCTTGAAAAAACGAATTTTATACAGAGCCACCCAGTCATAATCATACATAGGGTCTTTGATGCGAGTGTCTCTTCCGACGAGCTCGAGCCGAAAAGTGCCGGTGATTGGCGATCTTATCCGAATGCTCAGCTCGTCTTTTTTCGGTCGATGCATGAATACGTAGCGGTCGTACTTCGGATTCACTCCTCCAGTGTCTTTGGTTTCTTGGCGAAAGAGGAGATAGTAGAATTTGTAGTATCTCGCATCATCTGGAGGCATTCCGAAACATATTTCTACTTCTCCCGACTGTGAACCGATGATACATTCGCCGTGGGTGATAACTGTCATTCCTAAATTGAAAAAGCGATCTTTCAAGAACGCCATCCTTTCGAATCTCTCCAGCGAAAGAGGTTCACTCAAGAGTTGCCACTCCTTTGCAAAAGGGAGATGAGTGGTTATTAGTTGACGAGGGTCAGTCAAAAAGTAATTTTCATCACACACGTAAACATATTCTTTCCCCATGAATTTCCCTTCCGTCTTTTTCTCAGTCTCATCTTCACCGCCATCATCAATCTCCAGCCAGTCTTCGCTGCCTTCACTCCCTGAAATGAGATGCCGGAATAAGATACTGAGCTGATAAATGTGGTTTTGCTTTCCCATGCGCGCACGTGTGGGTATAATGTGCGTGTATGTGTGTGTATGTGTATATGTGTGTGTGTGTGTGTGTGTGTGTGTGTGTGTGTGTGNGTGTGTGTGTGTGTGTGTGTGTGTGTGTGTGCATATGTCGGATTTGGCTATGCCGCTAGAGGGAGGGGGGTGGGTAACAGTTGAAGTTAAGAAAGTACAAAAAGTGCTTACAGCGATTACGAAAAAGTAACAACAACAACAACAACAACTGCAGCCAAAACAGCAGCAATAACAAAACCTTTTGCTTTTATAGGCAAATGCCATGTAATATTACAGTTGTTTTGCTGTTTATTGGCAAGCCGACATGTTGCCCGAGAGGTAGAGCGCTTATCTCACAATGTGATAGGTCCCGAGTTCGAATTCCACCGGCCGAGGATATCTCCTATGATATTTTTAATGGTGTTTAAAAGATGCCATCTTGTGTTCAAGCCTAATCTCCGGTTCCACCGTGAAGAGACGTGTAACTCTAATTCGGGTAATTTTCCTGAAATAACTCATTTGAATCCCCTAGGTGGCGCTTCAAATGTTCAGGTACACTTCACATTATTCACTCTATATCCACTGTAACTTTAAATATCAATAGCATATATAGGTCATAATTCCATGCGACAAAATTCAACCGTAGAGTTCCCAGATAATAGAGCTATTATGCGAAATTTGGCACCCCACATCTTGCGGAGAAATGCAAATCAGCCTCCTGAAATTAGTATGCAATAAGTAACAAGTTTAACAAGTTTATTAGGAAAAAGCCCAGACTCAGACGTGGTACATAGGCAAAATACAGTATGCAACGGGACAGCACACGGACATTTTAAGCACTACAACTACTAACTTCACACACGTTCACAACGCATTATTACATTCACGTGCTTTCACAACGTTCTCGTACATCTTACAATTAACAATGATATGTACCACTCACATGGAGCAATAGATGCGATCACCGGCTGGCGACGGTTAATTGCGCAAGGAGTATTTTATTCTTTACCTTTCTTAATTTCAAGACGTTCCTGATACTATTTTAACTGGCATCACTTTGAAATGTTAGAGTACTGTTTATGAAATCCCAGAAAATAGTTGTGTGTAAGGACAAGCCTCTGCCGTCAAAAGTGTGTTCATAATTGGTTTTCATTGTTCTAAAACCGGAAGGCCTTTTCGCCCGGAGTGTGATTCTTTACATTTGAGGAAAATGACCCATTACACAAACTGTAGAGACATACCCCCTTCCTTCTCCCCTCCATTTCCTTAGTTTTTCGACACCAGGGGTGAAGATTGGTCTTTTCAACAGATAATCATAGACGGAGAGAAATGATGTTAATGATAATTGGATTATGAAGTAGAGTGTTTATCAGTTATATATTTTTTTTCATATAAAATGATCAGCCACAATAAGTCCGCATAATTCTCATATTCGAAATAAAAGTGATTACGCAATATTCTACCCGTCTCCTCAAAGTGAAATCATCGCTTTCTTTCATTTCTAATCCAGCTCACTCCGTTTTATTTTGGAGGACGGTCCAGGTTCTTCTCCACCTCTCTTAACCCTTGTACTGCTACGATAGAATCAGTTCTCACGTCATTCCACGATGCTGGGCCCGATGGTAGAATGCCAGCGCCAACCGTGTGAGGCTGCGGTCGAATTTTGCAGCCCAGCATCAGCTAATCGGCCGGCAGACAAAGCATGTAACGGTTATTGTGCATAATACATGTACTAGGTCACGCAGCAAGCCAGCGATTGGACCCGATGCTCCTCGCACTACAAGAGTTAATCATGGACGCAGTTTGATTATGAGAGATGTCAGGTTTTGAACAGGCACGAAGTGAGAATTGGTCTGACCCTGACAATGAGCAAAATAGTACAGTCCAGTGGCAACTATCCGAGAAAGAGACAAGATAATAAATATAGCAACGACTAAATGTAAATTAGAAACAGTTATGTATATATATATATATTTTTTTCCCCCCCACGTTCCATGTGTGACATTACAATGTATGTGGTTGGCTTCCGCCTAGATAAATAAACTTGAAACCTATATTCTTTCGAGAGTTGTGGTTCTGCCAAGACCGTTTCAAGAGGTAATCAGTGATTATTTGATTATATAGACCCCTCGCCGCGGGCCCTATTCAAGACTCCTTCACAAGGTCCGCTACTCACCTATAGCACAAGCACCCCAGTATGCATTGATCAGCCTCCAGTAATTCTCTATGAGTACAGCGTTCCACTCGCCGTAATGTAATCTGTCGTGGACTTTCTGACCGACGTCATAGGTAGAACCCTTCAGTCGTCCATGGATGATAACACAAGGGATACTGGCCAATCTGTGGACAGAGGTTGTTAGAGAGCTCAATGACACTGACTGAAGAGGAGGGGAGGAAAGGGAGGGATGACTGAAGGCTGCAGGAGCTTCTTTGGTTAAAAAAAATGACTTCACTAATACCAGAATATAAAATCTGTCCGCACAGACTGTGTAGAAATGACCGTTTAACCTGAGACCACCCCGCATAAATAGTGACATTCAGTCCTGTGGTTGTGAAAGAAAAAATAATTGATGCAGACAGTTTTCCCAGTGACTTCTGTGGGCTCCTTTTGTGCAGGTCGTCTGCAAAAGGGGCCAGATTTTTTAACTCTTTTTCATCTAAACCGAAAATGTGAAAGATATAACTGGAAGATCCCCACTGTAAACAGTAAATAATTTGGACGCAGTGGTGGCAACAGATCTGCCTTGGCCATCGCCAAACATTAAAATGGTTCGATGAGAAACTTTTGTTAAATGGCTCAAAGAGGTTTTTACAATTTAGCTCCTGCAACCTTTATAGAAAGAAAAAAAGTATATAGAGTTCTAAGTTGTGAAGTATTACTCGCAGAATTCGGGCAAAATGGTGAAGAACGTCTGGTAGATATAGTCATCGGAAAAGAAAATTGGATAAGCTTCAGCGGTATTCCCATTCAGAGAGCAAAAAACAAAGTGTAGATCGATGAAACGAAGGACAGAAAGAAAGTTCTGTGATCCGGATTTTGCGATCCGAGGAGGCTTTGAATCATATTTTTCAATCACAAAGTCGATATTTTACCACAGAAGACTACAGTGACTATCACATACCATACCAACCTCGTATTAATCCAGCTGACGAATGCCATGAAGGACAGCGCCCGACCATCGGTACCCCTAAAAAACATTTACTATACGCTAATGCAGGTGCTCACAAAACAAGGGCTGAATCTCCATTTCTTGAAGATACAAAATTTCAAACTCTTAGACACTCACTCTACTTTACAATCGTGATCTAGCACCATGAGCCGTTTGGTTGTTCCCAAAACTCAGAGACAGGTTGACAGGAAGACAATTCTATCGCGTTCAAGACATGCCATGTATGTCTCGAACAGTTGTCTTCAACCTTATTGTATGTGTCCCCAGCCTAGCAGCTGTCACCAACTTCACTGTTTGTCTTTAGCAGCTTTCCCAACCTTACTCTGTGTCTCTAGAAGCTGTCCCCGACCTCACTGTGTGTCTCTAGCAGCTGTCTCCAATCTCACTGTGTGTCTCTAGCAGCTGTCCACAACCTCACTGTATGTCTCTAGCAGCTATTCCCAACCTCACTGTGTGTTCTAGCAGCTGTTCCCAACCTCACTATATTTCTCTAGCAGCTGTTCCCAGCATCACTGTGTATCTCTATCAGCTATCCTCAACCTCACTGTATGTCTCTAGCAGCTGTTCGCACCCACACTGTGTATCTATAGCAGCTGTCCCCAACCTCCTTGTGTGTTTCTAGCAGTTGTTCCCAACCTCACTGTGTGTCTCTAGCAGCTGTCCCCAACCTTACTGTGTGTCTCTAGCGGCTATCCATAGTCTTACTGAGTAACTCAAGCAGTTGTCCCCAACTTTACTGTGTTTGTAGCAATTGTCCCCAACCTTATCGTGTGTCTCTAAAAGTTGTCTCCAACCTTCCCTTGTGTCACAAACAGTTGTCTCCAACCTTATTGCGTGTCACCAGCGGTTGTAATCAATCTTTCCGAGTGTCCCAAGCAATAAGATTGTCCCCAACCTCATTTATGTGTCTCAAGCAGTTGTCCCCAACCTTACCGTGTGTGTCTCGAGCAGTTGTCCTCAACATTAACTTCTAAGGAAAAATGAAATAGAATGTATCCATATTTATAACAAATTACACGCTATTTTCCTACCCTTGCAGGCATCCTCTACTCACCTACATAAAATACTGATCAACTGTGCATAATTTCCTTTTCTATGTTTAATCCTCCATATCTGGAAAAGTGGCGTGGTCGCGGGAGGTTCAATTTTCGGCAGCAAAATCCGCTCCATCTTGAGTGACGTCACCCATCTGTAAATGACCCTGACCTTGCTGAGATCGTCATAAACCCCGTTCAAAAGGTAGCTCATCAGATTGGAGTAAGGTTCCTTCAGTAGTTTAGATGGCGCCTGGTGGAATCAGGTGACACGATTAATATATTATTCAGCTGTACGCATCCCAGAATTAACCATCCTTATATACTCACCGGAAGTTAGAGACATTTTTACGATGGCTACTTCTACTACTGCTGCTACTTTCAACCCTTCTCCTCCTATAACTACTTGTACTATTCTTTTTATACGTCTTCCTCCTCCTCCCCCTCCTCCTCTTCTACCACTACTACAACTACTACTGCTGCTGCTGCTGCTGCTACTACTGCTACTACTACTGCTACTACTCCTACTGTGTGGCCAGATATTTCGTCGAAAAGCTATCTTTCAATAGAAATTTGCTAATGAAAGCTTTCCCGTGGCATTTACAACATGAAGGGGATCGAACCAACCATAATGAGAACCTGAATCCAACGCCTTAACGACTGCTTCAGGACGCTTCAGTACTAAAGGACTTGGCTTTCGCACTTAGCCTGTTTACATACATACATACATACATACATACATACATACATACATACATACATACATACATACTTACGCGCGCACACACACACACACACACACACACACACACACACACACACACACACACACACACACACACA
>JAWQUT010000613.1:19813-30790 GCA_033807755.1 Ellobium chinense | reverse complement strand
GGAACAAGACTTGAATAATTGAAAAGGTTAGACCTGGGGGAAGGGGATTGGGGAGGGGGGGCTGGTAGGGGGAATATTAAACCATAATTGCCTAACTCTTCTTAACAGGGTGGTTCTGGAAAAGGTAGTCTAGTTCTACTTGTCATTGAATTGATTGGAGACTGGACCATGGTTGGGGAGGGGTGGGATGTAAGGGTTGAATGAAATACATGAGAAAATGTTAAGGAAAACTAGGCACATCCATGAGATGAGAATGTAATTATGTAATTATACAATAATGAGAATGTATTTTTTTCTCTGGGGAGAAGGTGTTGGGAGGGAGGAGGGGTAAAGAGTAGATATTGAAACACTGTAGATCTAGACATTGCATTCTCATTCTGCATTGTCTTCTTGATTATGGTGAGGAAGCGAGACTTAAGGTGAGGTAGGCTAGGCTGGAAGCAAAATACAGAACATATTTATGCACGCTTAGATGCAACCCAACCATTTGATACCAGTGATTTGATAGGGGATAACCATACCAGAGAAAGCGGAGGGGGCTGTGCCTATTGTCCTGTACCTAGTGTACCTAAAAAAATAGTCTAGTTTAGTTATTTTTCTATCAAAAAGTTGTAAGTGGTCCAGTTTTTAAGAAATTTTGTGTGTCTTGCATCTGCTGACAGCTTGAGAACATTTAATACATGGGTTTTATGCCTTTAAACCTGTGAGTGACAATGCAAGACATTCGCTTCAAGCACTATAATTACTACAATCACACATGTCCACAACGTGCTCGCATATCCACATATGTTCACAATGCACTGGTACATTTTACATTTAACAGTTGTGGACCATTCACTAACACTAATGATCATTCAGTCTTTACACTCATTCTTATTTCCTCAAATTACTTAAAGTCTTATACCATTACTGAAATTTTTGTAACACACACTACAGCAGTGGGGAAAGGGGGAGGGGGTGCAGGGAAGTATTATTGTATAGCTTTTTATTTTGAGTGGACGGGTGGCAGGGGCGGAATTCTGTCTCACTTCCACAGATCTTTCCTGCTCATACTTTACACTGTTTAAGCATTTGTTCCATTTCTGTGGGATTTCTGCATTCTCTAACAATAAAATGCCTGGGATTTTCGAAATGGCAGTATTACTGACTTTTTCTTTCTTTCTTTCTTTCTTTCTTTCTTTCTTTCTTTCTTTCTTTAACATCAAAACTATTCACTTTTCTCATTCTCTTCAATCTTTTCTCCTTCCAGCCAGTCCTTTCCTCGATTTTTATATCTGGGCCAACTGTACTTGGGAGTAATAAGGTTACAGGCCTGTAATGGGATTGGGTATGGGCTATATTAACATTTTGAACTGCCCTCTGAACCCGAAGTTTTAGCGTTCACCCAGATCCATATCACATTAATTTAAGCTATTGTGTGGCTCAAATTTTAAGACTGACCCAACATCGGCAAACCTATTGAAATTTTGAGCTTAGTTGCAATTTGTAAATACACCCTGCCATTTTGCACTGGTCAAACACCAAACCTCTCCTCTTCCGCTTTGAGCACACCCTTGACCTGACAGTTCCAGCCAAGGGCTAGATAGTGCCTGGCAAAATAAAGTAAAATGGACACAGTTTCCCATTAAATCAAAATTTGCTCCCTGAAGCCCTTATCACTGGAAGCGGGCATGCTGAAAGACGAAAAAGAGATTAAATAGAACCTCTTAGTTGCAGGACCCAATTGTTGAAGTACAATTAAAGGCCTGTAATCCCCGCATACTTCCGCGGCCTCCTGCCGTACACCCTCCCCTCCCTTCTAAGGTTAGAGGCACTTACTGTTTTTTTCTTCTTTCGGCTCTCTAGATGAAATGTGTTATTATACAAATTCCACTGTGACTTAGAAATTTGTTTCCCATGAAGGTTAAAATACTTCCAAGGCCCTAAATTTTTCAAAACTCTCTCAAAAATAGTAATCTCATATTCTGATACGGTCTCCACTTTTTCATTAGGTTGGTTTTGACGGCATGCGAACACACTGGACTAACACACTTTACTTATATATCTATAAAGCTCAAATTGTACCAGAGACTTTAAAACTGGATGCTTTATCTATGTCATAGATCTTTTTACATATTTGTACACCCTGACATTGGCTTGCAAGATCCCCCCCCCAAAAGAGGATTTCATATATTACTTATCAGCGGATTAACAGGATTCTACTTAATTTGTGATTTGGCCTTTTAATAGGTGAATAGGTGCCTGAAATCTTCCAGCTCTCCCCTGTTCTCTGCCTCTATCTTCTCCCACACTTGTCAGTCTATATTTTTTTCTGACGTCGTTCAGCAGTGGCACAGTATTAATCACCATCAGCATCATCATCATAATCATCATCCAAAATATAAAAAGCTCTCAAAACTGTGGCATGAAAATTTAATAAACGTTCCAAATTTTCGGACTTGTGTCCTTCATCAGGGAACATAATAATAATGAGTAAAGAATGATCACTAACACACACACACATCACGGCATAACACACAGGCAGATGAGATCAAATCTAAACAAACTACAAACAAAAGGGCAGAAACTAGACTTGAACTCACAACAATCGAGACAGTAGGTACAGACAATGCATCTCCCTCCCCAAACCCCCATCATCATCATCCATCATCATCATCATCATCATAACAATGCAGGTTCTAAGTTTTGTATCCAGGCTAATGCCCCCTCACGCGACTTTACTCAATTTTTTTCCCGAGCAGACCTGATCACTCCAGGTTTATCTCAACTTTCTAGGAAGCATACAGTGAGGTGCCATTTAAAGGCGCTGATCACCAGCGTCCTGATAAACTCCATTGCCAAAGCCAGGTACCCATTTTACAGACTGAGGAAAATGTGGATGTGGACTTACAACATAGCCGTGGTCGGGAAGTGAACCCACAGCCATTATATCTTGAGTCCAATGCCATATTATAACCATTCGATCACATTTTGCTCTATTTGGTTGCTTTTAAAGGAGTGTGGTACATGAGGAAACATAGTTGGTGCATTTTTGCACTGAAATATGTCAGTCTTGGGAAGCACACATGGGACTCAGCTGGGAGGGCACCTGAAGTCACAGATTTGCGTAGGGGACATAATGGTATGAAGATGCCAATAGCACCTGGCATAAGAGTATGCAATTTTAAATAGTCCCTATAANTTCGGGGGGGGGGGGGGGGGGGGGGGGGGGGGGGGGAAGAGAAACGGGTTGGATTAGACTTTCAAGGCTTAGAATAGATAGGTGCAAATACATTTGTAGACTCATAATTAGTGAGGTTTAGCCACTCAAGTAAAAACTTTTTGGTTGTTGCTAGGTGGGTAAGGTTATCCTGTTTACTGTGTGAAAAAGCCTAAACTATTAGGTAGCCTGATTCACTGCCCAAGTTCTCAAAATCTATTTGGCTTAGAGGTATTTTTTTTTGTGTCAAAATTTGAATGAACAGCTAAACAACATGTCTGGAAACAATTTTGGCATGGGACCCCTGGATCAGTTAATGAGAGACGTAAAACCTCATATAGCCAACAGTAAAAAAAACAACAACATTGGAATCTGTATACCTTATGACCCTGGCCCCACCTTAACTACCGCTTGCTATCATCCTTAACTGCATATCTGTCCCTAAGTGAACACATTATCAAAATTGCTGGGAAAAATATAAAAAAAATTCTCAATATTTCACACGCTTAATAGTTACAGAGCAGGTCTGTTTCTGCATACTTTAATATTGTTTTTTAATTAGTTTTAGGAGTAAGATTCAGATTGGTGAAAACATCTGAACAAGTTTAACAAGTTTATTAGGAATAAGCCCAGACCACAACTGTGGTACAAAATACAATATACAACAGGACAGCACATGAACATCTAAAGCACTATAACTACTAAATTCACACATGTGCACAAAGTATCAGGACATCCACATACATTCACAACGTACTCGTACATCTTACATTTAACAATAATATTGGACCACTCACTTTCATTAATAATCATTCAGTCCTTTCATTTTTTCTTTTTTTTTTATCTCATATACTTCATAGCTATATACCTTTTCAGAAATTTTTGCAATATAATTTCTTTTTCCTGCTCTCAAACAACTCCTTTGCCTTAAACATGTTAGGTCGGACTTAAAATCTTCTATCTATAAATTTGTGCCTTTCATTTATTGACTGTTCACATTTAAATATAAAACCTGGAATTCATCTTCTAGACAATGAATGCTCCCTGTCACCAAACTGATTTTTACTCTTAAATCTATAATAATAATAATATAAATAATATAAATGCTACTACTACTACTAATAATAATAATAATTATAATGCAGCATAATGGTACGCATGAGGCAGTCATGCTCTGTAACTCTACAAAGGTATGAAATACTGAGAAAATTAAATAGACAAAGGAAAACATTCTAGCACTTGTGATGATATATTGGACAGATACGTGCAGTTCATGACGCAGCATATATTTACTAAAGACAGCTAATTTCTCCTTGAACTGGTAGTCAGTGATCTACTTATTCTCCCCCCCCCCCCCCNNNNCCAATAAAAAAATCACCTTAATCTTCAAGGGAACAAAATTCACAGAAGAAAGTAATGATTTATTCAGAGGTTACGTACCTTTAATTTTAATAGATTCGTATGAGATAGAGAGAGAGAGAGAGAGAGAGAGAGAGAGAGAGAGAGAGAGAGAGGAGAGAGAGAGAGAGAGAGAGAGAGAGAGAGAGAGAGAGAGAAGTGTAAGGAAGTGTTAGCGTGTGTGAGAATGATGGAAGACGGGTTGAAAGAGTGGGCGAATGAATTCATTGTTAGGTTCATACTTGTTACACTCCCTCATTTACAACTGGATGTTGTCCATATTGTTATTGTTATTGTTATTGTTCTTGTTATTGTTATTGTTATTGACTCTCTTGTCAGTACAGAATGATTTAAAAAGACTGAAAAATGAGAAAAAGACCTTTATTTATCCCGTAGGAACATAGTTTACAATCCCATGCAGCGTTACACATCTTTTTTCATATAAATACAATTAGTATACTAAACATCACATATGATGATGAATATATACAATTACAACGAAATACTTTACAAAGTCATCCCTTCCCCCCCCCNCCCCCCCCGCTTTCAAACTGAATAATCACAGTTTCTTTTAATCGCAACTTGTTTCCATGCTATCGAGGAGTTGTGACTTAAAATCTATCGCGCGCCTTTGATAGATACTCAATGAAGACAAAATACAATCGATTCTTCTTTATCAGTGTCCGGGTTACTCGCAAACTCCGTTTAATCATAGCATATTTCATTTAACTGCATACTGTGTTGTTTTTCAATGGTCATTGAATAATAAGTCGCAATTCATTTTTATTGCAACATCTATCATGTTCCCGAGTACTTGCGATAAAGCGGAGTTGGCTGAAATAACAAACTTGACCAAAATGACTCAATGACAGGGTGCAGCCAGGTATTTGATTGGCTGTTTGTTTTTGGATATTTCCGGAAGGGCAGACACATTTGATTGGCTATTATGTTTAGATAGTTCCAGAAGGGTAGATACTTTTGATTGGCAGTTATTTTTGGATATTTCTGGAAAGGCAGACACTTTTGACTGGCTGTTATTTTTGGATATTTCCGGAAGGGCAGATACAAATGAATTAGTGAGGTTGAGGAACAAGCATGACCGTAAGTGAAGAAATAAAATACATTCAGAGCAAGGGTAGACACTCTTGGCTTAAATGCAGATTTACTGTATATACTGTAGAATGGGAATGGAATAATAGCAAGAATGTTGCATGTGCGATTGTGAAGTTAGGGAGGACATTGTACATTTTCGGTTTGAGTGCCCAGTGTATGAAAGAGCAAGAATGTCTTTTATGAACGGTCTGTTTAAGTCCTGCATGAATGATGCACTTTTATGCCTGAATAGTCTTGAAAAGATCGTTTTTATTTTAGATTCTGATCTTTNATAATCATAACTAAGTTTTCATGGTTCCATGGTGAAAATAAAATGCTGTAAGGCATCTAAAAATGTGAAAATTTATAGGTAACAATTTGCTCAAACTGCCAAAAAAAAATTTGCTCAAATTACATATCAGAAAATTTGACCTATTTGCTCAAACTGCATACATTGTACATTTTCGGTTTGAGTGCCCAGTGTATGAAAGAGCACGACTACCATTGTATATTTTCGGTTTAAGTGCCCAGTGTATGAAAGAGCAAGAATGCCTTTTATGAACGGTCTGTTTTAAGCCCTGCATGAATGATAATGTAGAGTGGATGTATGATGCACTTTTATGCCTGAATAGTCTTGAAAAGATCGTTTTTATTTTAGAATCTGATCTTTCTACTAATACTCTTAACCAGAATATAGATAGCCTACTTTAGTCAAGAGCCTCTTACGCAGTTTTTATATTTTCAGGTTTTAAATCCTGGTAGCCTGAATAGGGGTTAGACTATGTATAAAGAAAGACGTATTTTGTAGTTAACACACTAGCAGGTTACGCCAGCTTGCCGGCCCCATTGTAGAGGTGTAGTTTCTTAAATAAAATAAAATTCTTATTTTTTTTATTACATGTATTATACTGTGAAGACTCACTACCTCGAACCTCACATACTCGAATGCTTGGGCTGCATGTTAGAAAGGTCCCGTCCCTTTGCTCGATATGCTTATAGTAACCCTGTGAGACCCACAGTACCATGTGGGACACAAGAGCTTGCAGTGCCCGTTCTTGTTATTTGCTATGCCGTAGATCTATATTGTTGATTATTTTCTGAAGAAATGTACATAACTGTTAGATTTCTCTGGTTTTTATTTTCAATAAAGCCCGTTTACATGATACAAGTAAACACTTAAAAATAAACTTGAAACTGTGTTTCTGCTCTTGGCACTCCAAGGATTAAATTTATCTCATAACTCAAGCAGCTCACACATTTCTAAGCCGGTCCCTAAACATTGATTCTTGAGATATCAGTCAAAGACCTGGCTGCACCTTGTCCCTAGCCATATGTATCATCATGTTTGGAGAAAATGAATTGTCAACGACCGTGAATATTTAATTATTAAAAAAACAAAGTTGGGCAGAACTGAGATTTATGAACGCAGTTCGTGAACTTAAGTGATCTGAGTTTAATACGAGCTATTTTGGACGAACTGGCCTGGATCTGAACTGTAACTATTTTGGGTGCCTGACACACTTCCCAACTGCTCATACTTAGTGAACTGAACTTGGTCTGAACTGACCTTTTTTTTTGGTGAACTTGCCCAAGCTTGCTCAAGAATCTCAAGACTCAAGGGACTGTCATGCTCAAGACAGATGGCCATAATGGGCATATAAAAGTGGTTACAAACTAATTAACAATAAACAACAGCATAAAGTAATAACAATACCAACGACAATGTAAAGCATGAAAAGTATAAATAAAAAAATAAATACGACGTTTATATACCCATAGGAAAATTAATTTCAATGTTTTTTTAATTGTCATGCAATGTTATACATCTCATTCAAAATACAAACACACTGAAAAATATACATCATGACCATGTAAATACATGAAATTATATATGAAATAAAGAACAAAGTCATTGTTGATCGTCCGCGGTGCAGCATCCTGCCCCTCCTCCCTCTTCCGACACCCGCTCTAAAGCCAAGTACTTTTTTTAACACCTCAGAAAAAAAATTAAAATTCAACAATCGCAAGTACTTGATGATATTGACAATAATATTTATATTAATAATAATAATGCGATTTATAAATCTCGTATCCAGGCTGATACCTACTCAAGCGACTTCGCACTATTATTACTTCAGCAGGCCAGATCACTCTCGAACTTTTCTCAACTCCCTGGGGAGTATTCACTACTACAGTGCCACTGTCATAGACAGACGCTGATCACCAGCATTCTGACAATATCTTTCACTGTCTATAGCCAGT
Organism: Ellobium chinense; assembly: GCA_033807755.1. Lineage (NCBI taxonomy): Eukaryota > Metazoa > Mollusca > Gastropoda > Ellobiida > Ellobiidae > Ellobium > Ellobium chinense. The sequence goes on along the minus strand of JAWQUT010000613.1, from coordinate 22,839 downwards.
ACCCATTTTACAGACGGGTGGATTGAGGAAAATGAATGAAATGCTTTTCCAAGGCACCTAACAACATGACAATGGTCGGGAACCGACCCCACGACCTTTAGATCTTGAGTCAAACACCACAACATTCGGCCACGCTTGAGAAAATACTGGGAAGGGTGCAGTTGACAAGAATAAAGAAAGGACCTCTGGATCGCGAAATCCGTCCACAAATTTCGAATTTGTGAGGCATTCGCGTGAATCAAATTTCAAGATGATGTTCCAGAGCTGCAAACGGAGTGCCTTCACAGTTCTCCCGTTTTTCACTCGTGATTTTGGGAGAGTAGAAATGGAGTTGGATAAATACCGTCGGGGTGCATCCGTTTCACTTTCCCTTCGGGATCTACATTCCAAGATGGAAGCGTTGTGTGTGTTGGCGATACAGCTCTTGTTGCTCTTCTTGTTAAAGAAAAGACGCCATTACAGAACACAGAATAATTGGGTCCACAGTATATTTCAGAAAAGGGAACGTTATGGCGAATATCATTTGCTTGATGAAGTTTGAAATGATGAACAAATTAATGTGTCTTATATTTAAGGAAATTTCATAATTTCTTATATACATTTCGTTTGCTTCTAGAATTGGTTGGACCCTCCATTGAAATGCGGACTACACATTACACTACACACAGTCTCCGCCAGATCTAGATCTAGGTTTGACTGTGTCTACCACTTGATTTGTTGAAGCAAAAACGGGAGAAATTTTATTCCAGCACTAAATCTCAAATCTTCACGGAACCGTAGCATTGTGAAAGTGAGGGGAATGTGAATAGGCGCCACCCTGTCGCCGACTAGAGATCATATAGATCTCCCGTCACAGTTTCACAGTGAAAGTAGATTTTACAAAGAAAACGAGGAGAATGTGAAGGCACTCCGTTTGCAGCCTTAGGCCAACACCCATCCTTTCACGATACAATATGATGTGAACACAGTACACTGCAAAGATATGTTCTCCATGCACCCCATTTCCATTCATTCCATTCCCATTTCTCATTTAGCCGACACCCAGACCTTCGAGAACTAACACACAAATCATGATTTTTATGCTGTTTTCAATCACTCTCTCACATCGCACTTCAGACCAGCGCATTACAACGAACATGGGGAGTTGTTCTATCTATGACAAGAGCTTCGAGATCCTGTGGCCGTATGCATAATCCGTAAGTTAGCTTCTTATGTATTGCGATAACTACAGTGAACACTACTAATGTTTTGGGAGTTTCCAGTGGTTACCGCAGCGCGTTAACTAACGTAGGGAACATGCATACGGCCACTGAACTGAACTGAACTCTTAATTACATTGAGAAAAGGCTACATTGGATTTGCGCAAACGGGCAGTGTTTTGCGTAAAGCAAACAATGGTTTTGCGCAAACAGAAAAGCAGTAGGATTGTGCAAATTGTCCGTACATGTAGCCAAAGACAACATATAATATGTGTGTATGGGCTCCTTCTCGCGTTTGCCGGATACAGAAAACAAAAGATTAGTTAACAGTACTCTTTGCTGTAACAGAAATACACAATCTGATATCGGTAAGTCGAGATTGTCTTTTTCCTTTGGAAGGGGGGGAGGAGGGGAAGCGGAAAAGTTTCGAAGTTATTAGTGTTTTCTCGTGGTAGCATGCCTCTGTGTGTGTGTGTGTGTGTGTGTGTGTGTGTGTGTGTGTGTGTGTGTGTGTGTGTGTGTGTGTGTCTGTCTGTGTGGGAGAGAGAGAGAGAGAGAGAGAGAGAGAGAGAGAGAGAGAGAGAAGAGAACACAACAGACATAATGCAGACATATCACAACGCACTGAGGGATGAAGAGAACAAGAATAATGAAGGTCTTGCTGTGCGTGTCTTGCTGATATGGACAGTTTGCGTAATCCCACTGCAATATATGTATTAAAGCTTTTCTCAAACCCACGGTGGATTAAGGGAGATTTGCGCAAATCCAGCCTACCGTTGAGAGAGTCATACAGCAAATCAGTCTCGTTACAAGGGAGCAATTAATTTATCATAAGAAAAAAAACACTTACAAAGCTATAGGAGTTTCAAAAATGTTAATAACTAACAAACAAACAAATAAACAAACAAAATAAACAAACAAAATAAACAAACAAACAAATAAACAAAAAAACATAAACGATTGCTGTTTTTAATGGAACTGAGAAATAGATTTTTGATTACTTGCAGTTCGACTTGACCCGCATCCCCTCCTCCCCCCTTCCCCAACCCTTCCTCAATAATTATTTAAGTGCCGAAAAGCTAAGGTTAACAAGAAAATGAAATGGAATTTTCGGCTTACTAACAAACAGGTATAATCTACAATTGTTTCAAGTTCTATTGATCTTGATGCTATATTTTTGTCATGGCACACACACTAAAAAATATATATATATATTGACACACAAGACGCACGCTACTGATAGACATACATTTGTAATTCTAAGTTTTCAGCTTTGAATAACCATATGATCTAGATATTTAAACTTTGCAACAATGTTCATCCTCTAATTTGTGCTGAATTTAAATACCATTAAACTTAGACCATCGATCATTGGAATTAAGTATTTTTTTTTTTTTGGTTTCTGGTCACCCAATGTAAAAAAGAATAAAGAGATTAAAAAAAAATAAGTACAAATAAAAAGGGGAAATTTCAGACAGCCAGCTAATAAAGATGCGTACAAAAGAAGAGGAGAGGACTGACGGATAGATGAACACACGGAGCCTGGCTAACTAGATGGATAGATAGTGATAAAATAATAAAGGAAATTTGTTCAGTTATCTTGCCGCAAAGACATTGGTGGGGGAGAGGGCTGATAAATACAAAAAGCAACGGGGGCGACCCTAGAATACGTTTCGTATCTAGGCTCATGTCCGCTCATGTGACCTCACACTATCCTTACCCCACCAGGCCTGATCACTCTCGGACTTTCTCAACCCCCCCTCTCTTCCCCCCGCGAGGGGGCACTGTCATTTATAGGCACTGATCACTGCTTACAGCCAGGTACCC
>JAWQUT010000612.1:354494-364728 GCA_033807755.1 Ellobium chinense | reverse complement strand
GCCATGGAGTTAACAAGAAAGAGAAGAACAAATGGTCTTGGTCATGGCTACAGACCACAGTATCCATCATAGTGACTAAGGCAGGAAAACTTTTTTGCCTGGAGGAATAGTTTATGAAAAATGCCAGTTGGAATAGGCCTTACATCCTCTTCCAACGTCATTACTGACATAGTGAATCATAAGAGCCTAAATCCATGATCTGTTGCTCAAAAGTTGCTCATTATTTTTGTGTGGGCTTCACGCCCGGCGCCCCACTGGGTGCTGCCCCTGGACACCCCTCCCCCAGCTATTTCCTCTATTTTTTTATCATCAGCAGGACTGAGCCTGCCAGAATCACAGGTGGACCATTATGCATAGATATATTATCTGAACAGCAGCAGGGCATTAGTTCAAGTCCTTGACGTCTGACATAGGAAAGGCAAATATAGGATGCTTGCATTCTGACCATCAGATTCTGATCATAGCTGCATACATGTGTTTGCAAAATTTAATCTGAAATTTGAATGAATTGTTTGTAATATTTTATATTCCTAGATCACACAGTCTGTTCCTAGCAGGAGCAATCCCAGTACTCATCTGTTTGTCTCCATTCTTGCAACCATCTTCTGCTTCTTCCCAACGGGAATTCCAGCCATTATCAAAGCTTGCCAGGTAAGCTTGTTGGGTTTGTTAAAGATAAAAAGAACATTCATTTATTCCAAAGGCAAATTGTTTTACAATGCAATGCATTATTATACATCTCATTCATAAGACAGATAAATGTGGAACATTAAACATATACATATATAAAAGCATAATAATACAAATTAAATTCATAACAAAGTCATTGCTAGTTGCTGCAGTGCAGTTTCCTAGTACCCCCTCAGCTCTTAAACCAGTTAATCTTTTACACCGGATTCAAGTTGGGAAATAGGAGTGAAATGTCTTTTCCAAGGACACCACAACGTAAACTGACAGGCCCAAAATTTTTCACAAATCTTTTTTCAGATTAACATCTCTCCTTCTGACTTGGTCACCAATGTTTTATTAGGCTAGTGACAGTGTGCTGATACATATGTCTAGCACATTTTGCTTTTGTATTTATAAGCTCAAATTGTAGCTGGAAGCCCTATATAGCTCACACGTTTATTTACATATTTCTACACCCTGACATTGGTTGGCAGGACCCTACAAAAGGGGGATTTTATATATAATAAGATTGTACACACTCAATGATTTGGCCAAAATTTATGTAATGTCAGTGTTTATGTTGGCACTGCACGTCTCCAGGTGTATCCCATTCTTCACGAACATTACACTGGAGCATACTTGTCGCAAAATTTATGGAGTATTCTGTAAATTGTTTTTGCATTTAGATTATTAAGCATTTTACATACATTATGAGAATGAGGTAATGGTGTTATTAATGAGGTTTATCCAGGCAATACTTGCTCATGTGATTTCACACTAGTATAACTCCAGCTAGTCACTCAAAAACTCTTCTCAACTTCCTGAGAAACGTTCAGCCCTGCTGATAGTATGTAGATGCTGATCATTAACACTCTGACAATATCTTTTACTGCCTATAGCCAGATGCCTATTTTATAGACAGGTGGACTGTGCAAAATGTGAATGAAATGCTTTTTTATGGCATTTTAGGAATTGAACCCTCTACCTTCAATCGTGAATCCAACACTGTAACTGTTCTGTGCTACCCTCAGGACTTCCCAGATTGAATAATCATTTTGGGGGTTGTTGGAATATTGGAAGAATGCTTGTTTTATTAAATATATATATATATATTTTTTTTGTGTGTAATAACTTTTTTGAAGGTACTGTCTTTCTGTTATTAACATTAAACTATAGGTATGACTTTTGTCTCTATAACTTCTAAATACAGTATGTTTTAGTGATTGTTTTCTAGGTCATACTTATTACAAAATCCATGGGATAGACCACAATGGAAAAAGAATAATATATACACCTCGATGTTGACCAAAAGTGTACTAATGAACAGAAATCTGTATTAACTATATATGTACCCTTAGAGAGGAAAAATTGGGACCAAATATACTGTACTCAGTATCTGTGTTTACATACTAAGTAATGTCCATATTAAGTGTTCTCCACTGTAAATTGTCCCGTATTAAGCATTTTCACGCTATCTTTGGTAAGAAACAGTAGCAAAAGATGGGAACACTTCATTACATGAGATTGTACCACTGTTGAATAGGTGAGATGGCAGGTGTGAGCAAGAGGTAAGGAGAAAGAAAGAAAACAGTGATAATGCTAACCATTAGATCAGTCATCGATTTTGGGGGNGGGGGGGGGGGGGGGCAAGGACTGTTTTATTACAATTGAGAAAGACAATGGTTTAATCTGAAATAATGTGTGGTAGGAGACTCAAGAAATATTTTGCAATAAGTGTGATATTCAAATTAATGCTAAACATATAATTTGACAGACATAACAAAACATGAAAATGTTGAAACTTACAAAAGTTTCCCAATAATGCAAGTTTTGTGTTCAGGGTTTTCGTAACAAACATATTTCATGTACTACTAAATCTCAGATTTTGATGGATGTAAGTTTTCTCAACATGTTTGTTTTTCAGTCTTCATCGGCCCTCAAGCGTGGAAATGTGTTCCTTGCCAGATCTCATGCTTGGTGTGCAAAGATATTAAGTCTTGTTAGCCTTGGAATCGGACTATGTATCTATATGAGTTTTGCTATCTTTTTTATCGTTTTATTCAGTCTCCTTTCAAGATCACACTGATAAGAACTGAACTGCTAAGAAATTAACAAGTTGTAGCAAAAATATCGTCGCCAATCTCACAAAGGGGCGTATCGTATAAACTACGAAGAGAACGATATGCCCCTTTGTGAGATGGGCAACGATGTGGTGGAAGTTGTTTCACTCATTGACTGCCTTGACTTTTTTTTTTAGATGTCATCTGGGCATTCCTGCGATTCAATTTTAAATTCTTAACATGTATTTAGGAATTAAGCAGTCACTGACAGACAACCATCAAAAGTACAAAGCATAAAATTCACACATTGTTACATACCTGAATGAAGATCAATTTCCGGTAAATATAGTTGTGTAGTCTTGTTGCTATTGATGTTGTTGTAGTTGTAGTTGTTGTTGTTGCTGTGTTTACATTTATGGATTTTGATATTTTTACTTCAAAATCTTCCAAAAGTTTGAAAAAATTGAGATATCAAAAGGAGGATTATAGGGTGGAGAAACACACAGTATAATTTCTGATTACTGAAAAACATAAAAAACCAGGCGTAGTCAACAGGTATTTCCTTTTCTTATTTTCTATGCCATGTTAAAAGCTTATATAAAATGGATTAGAAAATTTATGTAACAGCCTAGAGATTTTGTCATGGTTTCTGGTAGAAGGGAAATAGTTAAGCTATTCCATGAACTAGTTGAAAATGCCATAGTTGCATCCCTTGAAACAGACAGACTTTAATTCCAAAGTTGAGATTGTGTTTTTGTAATAAATACACTCTCCCAGTGCATAGGTGTCACGACAACCATCCAATAAAGGCAGTCAGTAAGTTAAAGATAGGTAGGCAGTCAAGCTGCATCAGACATCATATTGTCCAATCCAACTTCCTGAATGCATCTTTATGAAAATAGTCAGGCATAAGGAAGAAATTCGATTAAAAAAAACACAAATTGGACTTGGAGAATGACAGCTTTCCTAGAAACCAGAATCAACCGCGCTTATGTCACACAAGCTGTCATCTCTGTTGTCTCTTAGGAGATGTCTGTATATAATTGGCACTGTATAGCCTTGCCTTGCCTAGCCTAAGTAAACTATTAGGTCTCCTGCCGCAACCAAAGTTAACGGTCATATCTCTTAAATAAGAGGCTGGTTAAACTTCTTGGTAAAGTCATATAAAAGGCAAAAGTTCCAAGATGACTAGAAGTTATCAGGACTTTTCTTTTACATAATGGTTTGATAGCAGAGGGACACATTTGGTTACACACACAGGCCTACTGCAACAGGATTGCTTAGCCTATATAGCATCGAGCAACTAATCAGTTTTATTTCATCTTGCCTGGTGCATATAAAAGATTGTTAGTTATTAAATTTTAGTCTACAACTGAGAGATACAGGGGAGGCTGGTGAGGCATTATACATTCTAGACAAAGGATAAGTAAAATAATTATCTGGGTGTTTCTGCATCTACGTCATCAGCTGGGTTCTTCAAGTTGTCGGGGTTGAATTTTTCTCTTTGTGGGACTTGTTGAATTGTACAAAATTGCCAATTTAGGAGGGATGTATTCATTTCATATTAACACTGAAAAATATTTAAATGGTATTTTCAGAAGAAGTGTGACGAGCCAAATATTTTGAGGGGTATTTGTTATTTCAGTATTACATGTATAATCCTTTGACTTCTGATAAAATGAGGTAATCTTAGACACAACTGTATCTGCAAGATTTCTACTACCTCACTGAAATGCTTAAATGAAAAACCATTCACCTTTATGCAGATACCTTTTGACTATAAGGTTTCTTTGTTGTTATTTTATGGAAAAAGACCATACTATTTCCCTCTTGCACCAGTCCCAAGTTCATTATCAAGAAAAAAAACCAAGGCAAGGGAGTTACTTGTTTCTTGCAACTACAAGTTATATAATACATGTTCAGTTGTACATATGTCTCTTGATGATCCAGGTTGTTATGACCAGTTTTTCTTGTACTTATGCCATGCCATTTTTATGACTTTTTTATACAATTCTAGTAAATGTACCAAATGTTGTTTTTGTCAGAATTATTTGAATAAACATGTGAAACATGTAACATTCCAAAGCATCAGAGTTGTAAATGTAGAAATTCAATGTGACTGGGTGACATCTCTGTCCGTGGCACTTTATTATAATAAAACTGCTAGGACTGCTACTACTAAAATGATAACAGTAGTCTTTAAGTCACATGATCATTAAAATATAAGGAACATAACAGACATCAAAGATGTACATCTTAGGAGTATGAAAGAATCTCAAATTCTGTTTTGAAATCTAAGATTGTAATTACTGTATACTTCTAAGACACTGTGTTGTATCTACTCAGATATTTCTTTGGGGAGAGGAGAAGAAAATTGACTGTCCTTGCATTGTTGTTGCTGCCTTGCCAATAGTATCTGTAACTGATATTAGCTATCAGTTGCAATGAATTAAGATCTAACATCTCTGACTGCCAAGCATGTTTTAATATTTTAAATCTTACATTGAAATTAGGCTGCAGCACTTTAGTTCAGTCTTCTTCATTTGGGTACTGAGTTTGGTTAGATGAATAACATTGTTCTAAACCGCCTCAGTTCTGTTTCGGTTTTGCTGTTGTTGCCTGTCCAAAGAGACATGATGATATTGTTTATTATAACCATATATATAATATATATATATAACCATATCATTTCATGTGAGACCAGACAAATGAATGAAACATTCCACATATATTAGAACTTTGAAATAAAGTATGCCTTGGTGCATGGAAAAAGTTTATAATTGAGATATCTGTAATATTGAGGTCCAGTGGAAAAATGAAATAGAATAATACTTAATCCATGCATATGAAATCTGTACTTAACAACAAGATGTACTTATTATTTGAGTACTTTATTCCCTGGTTCCACTACCGGTGCAGTTATTTAATATTTATATTTCATAGTATGTAAGTTCCATGAAACTTTTCATTTTTTCTTACTGGTGGGATATAATGGTTGTACACTTATGATTAAGGGTGATCTTTTAAACGTGTATATTTTTAATGAATTTCTTTTGAATGTACTCTTGAGTATGGTTATTCAGCTGGACTTTTGTGATACAGTGTATTTTAAAAAGATATATTTTTTTGAATTTCTTTTAAATGTACTCAAAAAACTGTTTATTGAACTGGACANTTTGCTCTAGGTGAGACATTTCTCCATCACCTTTGAGGTAATTTGACCGGCAATTGGCAGTGTGACCAGTGTCGCCAGGAGCCTCATAACCATCTCTAGAGGTCTCACTGTGTCAGCACATCATGCAACATTAACAATTCAACTTACATCTCTTCTGTTATTTCAGATTTTCTTTCCTTCAGCTGAACTTTCATCCTTGGGAAGGAGCGAATGGCATAAATATGAGTTAATTCCAACAAAAGCAGAGAATGGGGGACATTGGCAATGTTGTTTGAGAACCAAAATTGGTAACTTCTGTGGGTGGAGTGCCCTGGATGTTGTCATGCTAAAGCAGACAGTCATTACAGGATTGCCTCAGGACCCCATAATGAAAGTCAGCATTGACCTCCTAATTTGTAGACAGCCTCTGATCTGTTTTTCCTATTTCCAAGAATGAAACTCCAGCTAAAAGCAATGGGATCTGAGATTACAGAGAAGAACTAGGCTGAAACATTGATGGTACCTGACAGTCTGATACATACAGACTTCCAGGGATGCTTGTAAGCTTGGCTGTAGTACTAGCATCAAAGTGCTGATTCCTAATTGGACTACTAACTCAGAAATGATGGGATAATGTTGAAATTAAAGGAAATCTACAAGCTTTTAAAAGTAAAGATCCAGAAGTTTTTATCCCACCTAAGAAATGTTATCAGTGATGGGAGTGTTGTCTTAGGTTGTGGAAATGTTCACTTCTTCTATAATGTTGGTTGTTGAATACTGAGATTATACATTCATTTATCCACTGGTTGGAACCTTCTAGGAAGGCTGTATCATCCTACACACCATATTAAATCTTACTATACCCTATTATTCCAATAAAACAGTCTTTCAAGTGTCTGTCATAATGATTTAATGCCTCTGCCAGCCTAAAACAACCCACAGGGTTACATTATCTAAAATACTAATTGTAACACCTACTGTGCGCATGGCAACCATTAGCTTATGTCAAATACGTTCTAGCCAGATGGCCAAGCTGTCTAGCCGGTGTTCTGCAGATGAGTGATAGCATGTTGGTTTGAATTTTTTAATTGCTCTGTAAACAGTATATATGTTAAATGAAATCTGCTGAGGCAATAAAAATGCAGAACACACTTTCTGGCTTACACTAGCAAACTTTACATTTGAATTTGGATGACCACAACATTAAATAAAACCTGAATAATACATTGTCAGACAGAGGTGTCTGTAGCTGCTGGAACTTAGGTGACGTCATCGTTTTTGCCACAGGCCTCTGCTGATTGGGGAAGGGGAATAATTCTGGATGCAAGGGCCAAACCCCGTAACTCTAGCTCTCCTTATTTCGTCATATTACATACACGCACAGTAACAGAATGATGCTTTTTTTTTCGCAAAATTGACTTGGTGGGCACTATAGATAATTTTTTGAGAAATAAATTAATGAAAAATGGACAATTATTTTTGATGTGCGTGTCTTCTGTAAATCAAGATGTTTATTTACATTATGCGTAGAATATTTGTTTCTCTGTACCAAGAAACTTGGTTTGTTGACTCTGTTGTATCCTGGATGTATATGTTGCAACCATATCATGCATGTGTCTGCTCTTTCATTCAGCGTGCACTGCTCACTGGTGACAGCAAGCTGACTAGAAGAGAGAAGTTTCTTTGCCTGGAATGAAGATGTGCAAAAACCAGAGATGCATTTTTTAGATAGTTTTCTGAAATCAGAAAATATTGTCTTTCAGTCGGGTTAAAAAAGAAACACCACAACTGGGATATGACTATTCTCTCCTAGCAGTATGGACTGTATGCTTACAATAAATCCACATTTTAAAATTTCTTTTTTACCTCAGAGCCTGATATCTCAATTCCCAGTATAGGGTGAGAAGTCTCATTTTGATTAGCTGCAAGACATTTCATTATTATTACATGTATTATTATTATGACTATCATTATTACTATGTAACTTACAGTGCTTATGTTTTATTCTTGTTGTCATAGTGCTCTGATAATACACCCAGGCAAATATGCTTATACAAAATTCTTTGAACCTGCTAAACGATTTTGTATTTACCTTTACACTTTGCAGCCTCCGAACAGTTATGCAGCACAAATCACACCACTTCACACTTTGCTGCCAAATGGTTGAGCAGCTTTCAATCTGACCTTTCATGCTGGCCTGCAAGAATGTTGTGATTTGAAATTTTCTAATACAGCAGTTGCATTTAATAGCAGGTGTACTGAAAGTATACAGTTGGAAATGTCACAAAGCAATTTGTAATATTGCCGGTTTCAATATAACTGTTTTGTATTACTTGGAATGTACATCAGGCAGAAGGAATACATCAGAATGCAATATTTGTCTATGAATCTCTCTGAAACTGTGATTTGAAACGCTGACTTTTAAAGGCAGGCGTGTATCTTCAACTTCCAGATTTACTTTTTAAAAAATTATTGTCTGCTTTAATGAAGTAATTGTTATTTGATACTGAAGTTTCGATATGCACATTTCATATCTCTGCCTGATATTCCTTACCAAATATGGGAAGTGATCTAATGTATGATATATAAGGTGCCATAATTATTTATATTTTATTAAAGAACAAACTCTTTAGTGTATGATTATTGTTGTTGCATGTAGTCCTATCTGTCTTACCAGTTGTATATCTTGTCCATTGTGTGTTTTGTCGACTATTATAATTATGTTGTGTATTTGCTCATTATGTTTTGTGTTTTTTCCTAGTTCTCAACAGTTGTTTCATCCCTTCTCTATCTGTTTTCTACCTACTCAGTGCAACAATGAAAACTACCAAGGGATACGAGAGAAGAGGTCCGTCCTGAATATATACACCAAAGCTTCCTTCAACTCATTAAAATATTTCAAAACAAATAAAAATTTGCCAAATTGCAAATTTGATGCACCTACCTGCATGAGACAATAGTGTCAGTCTATGGCCCCATATGAGGACAACAGAGCAGTTTCGAACCGTTGTTTATACAGCAGGAACTCTGTCTAGGAAATTTTATGGAGGTTTATCCTCTTGACAGTTCCAGAGACAGATGTTTGTAAATGGGCCATCCTCAACAAGAATCAGGTTATATCCCAAATCATCATTCTGGTGGAGAATTAAATCATATTGTATGGAGCAGAGGTTGTCGATCTTGAATACAATCACCCTAAGGGCACGCTATGCTTCTTGTCAGTAGATTAGATAAAGGTCAGGAGAGAAGAGGTATGCAAAAAGCATATTATGTATTATTATTAAACATACATGTGACTGATCCACTCATTCCTTAATTACCAAAGATCATTGTGAGGTAAGACAAGTTATTTGATGACATCAAGGAGCAATGATCAAGAGAGGTTGACAACCTCTGATGATGAGAAATCTTTCAGAATTAAAGTGTAAGCCACTAGATCAAATGACTTAATATAGAAAACATACATAGTTGTGTAAATTGTATGTACACTAATAATATGCCAGCATGTATGATGCTGTTTGTCCATCTTTGACCATGACCATAGCTCATAATCAGCCGGCATGATGGTACCTGTTTGTTGATCAGAACTATGCATGCTTACAAGGTCCTTCCAAACCTTAGCTTGTCTAAAGATATAGAATAGACCATCTTTCTTTGTGGACAGATGTTTGAATTGTATGGCATATTGTTGAATGGCTGGAAACGCAGTTTTTATAAATGGTTGTTTTAAATTTTTTGTCTATTTTGAAATAAAATATCGGAAATATATTTGTACAATTATGTAATCTACCTGATTGTGAGACTATGTGAAATAGACTTGTGACAATTGAGACTATATGCACACTAGTTATATTGAAAGTCAGTAACTTAAAATAATATCACAGATACTAAAAACGATTACTAGATATTCACAAACTGATGAACTGAATTACTAGTTAGACGTCTGTGTCTTTCTGAAAGATTCAACTCTAGATCGGGAAACATGTCAAAGACATGAAAACAAGCTAATGCTAATAACTGAGGTGTGAAATCTATGAATATACATATAGGTGTATATTTGTTTGCGTGACGTGCAAATCCACGTTGTTTATCATACATACAGCTATCAAAACTAGGCGGGAGAAACTTTTCAGTTTAAAACCATCGCCTGGAATTTCTGGAGTGGTGTCCCTTGTTTGCAAGCATGTGAGCTTCAAAACCGATTTTATCGCTCCAGGGAGGGTGACGCCCATTTTGTGAATATCATTTGCAGGATTAGCAAATTGTATTCTTCGCCTCAATGAGAATTGCACCTTGTTAGACCTACATGAGATCGTCTATCGAAGTTATCAGGTACGTGGAGAAGTTTCCC
>JAWQUT010000612.1:262234-327765 GCA_033807755.1 Ellobium chinense | reverse complement strand
TAAGTTGTCTAACTAGTGTGTTGTGTGATGATCAGGCATTTCCTAGCACACCAGGCAGCCCTTTCTGCTTCTCCTTCTGGTACTACATGTATGGGGACAACTTAGGCAAGCTGAAAGTGTATGTTCGTAACAGCATCTCAAGTGACAATATGCTCAGGTAAGCTGGAATGAAAGAGAATGATAACAATTGAAAAATATACTGAAAGAATATAATCAGGAATTAATTACATTAAAGGTTAAAGGTATGGAAGAACATCTCATGAATTTGTTGCAGTATTTAGAAGTCAAAGTGGGTCAGGCTCACATCATCTTCATCATCACCATTAACAGCTGTAGCTGGGTACATTATGAGCTGTGAGATAATAAAACACACGTAAGAGAAGCACTCATTTAAAAGTTTTGATGAGTACATGTGGGTTGGAGCTGTTTAAACAATATGGCCATAAATCCGAGACAGCCAAGGGCCATACTTAAAGTGTAGAGTCAAACTTGCATTACACAGTTCATTGTCCAAATTGACTATTTATCAAACATTGAAGGGTTACATTCAGGAGAGTCAGTATCAGATCACTTCTTAATGCCTTCAGATAACTATCAGAACTGGTGTTTTAACTATGGTAGAAGAGGAAGGAAAAAAATGAGTTTTGAAGGCAGTGTCCAGCAACTCTACAAAGCTTATTACGAATGCATAGAGCTCAGTCACTCATTTTGTAAGACATATGGTGCTACCATGATTTTTAAAAGCCGTTTCCAGCAACTCTAAGAAGCTTACTATGAATGTGTAATGAGCTCAGTCACTCATTTAGTGAAATGTTCTGATGCTGTCTGGTGACTGAGTCAATACTAACCAGTCCAAGCTGCATCCCAGAAACTCTTTCATGGAATAAGTGATATAAAAAAATGCAGTTTTCTGATGAATTAATTTATTAAATGGCTGAGTAATTTCACTTTCCTCAACAAGAAAAGCAGTATTACCTCACTGATTATTGTTGATTTTCTTTTTTTTTTGCAAGCAATGCTGACCTTTGGGAACTTGATGGACCTACAGATGATAATTGGCATCTTGGACAAGTGAACATATCCTCAATGTACACACACAAGCCTTTCGTGGTAACTGCAGGGCTTCCAACTTTTCTTTCCCAGCTCAGTTGCCCTTTCTCTGATAAAGTTAAGGATAAGGATAACTTTTTTGTCCACAAAGGGAAATTTGTCTTGTTACAGTGTGCTTACAAAACATAAATATCAGTGCAAACACACACACTCTCTCGCTATAACACATACACACGCACATACTTCCACACACATATATATTGAAGCATATCAGATTTTAAGTGAAAATGGAAAGTAATTTGAAATCAATATGAAAATCACGTTGTATCATAATTCTATGGTGTGATGAGTTGCATGTTTGACTTTCACGTAGATTGCAGATGGTTGTGTATTGTAGTGTTGGCAGAGAGCAGCTCTTTTAGATTTAGGAAGTTCTCACAGTGTTCATGAATTATCCTTCTATACCTGTACTTGCTACATGCATTTTCTTTTTTGTTCATCTGAGAATATCATCTTCACATTCTGGCCAGTTAGGTCAAGTCATAACAGAAGTGATGCCATCACTATGTTCATTGATAGCTGTTTCCTTTCATTAACTTGTTAAACTTTTCTTTCAAACTCTGTATTCTTACTCTTTGAGAATCATATTATGATGTTTTCTTGACTCATGCTGCGATTCTGTACAGAAGAGACCATATTATACATCAATGGAGTCAAATTCATCTTTTGATACCTACGTACAGAGCTTAATGCACCATTTCTTTCAACCAGAATAACTTTCAGTAAGTTTATATAGTTTGTAATGCAGTGATGTGATAAAGTGTGATGTAATACAATACTTTTTTGAAACTCCTGTGAAAGTGGGATTCTTATACATATGGGTCAGTTCGGTAAATCAGCAAAAGTTTCTGCATAGTGATGACTTTATTCTTATTCTCAGGTCATTATAGAAGCCACAGTGGGAACAGGCTTAAAGGGAGCATTTGGACTGGATGATACACACTTTGAAGCAGCTGACTGTGCAACCCAACCTTCTGGAGCCAGAGTTACAGCTGATGGTCAGTTTTAGCCATTGTTGTAATAGCTGTGGCAGTGTCATACCATTTTTTTTCTTGTCCCAGCATGATATTAATATTCTTTTTTTATAGACAATACTTACCAGTATGCTTCCCATTATGTCTGCACCAGCTTTGTTGTGATAGAAACTTGTTTAGTAGATGCTACGAGCAAAAATCATGAAATGAGGTAGCTTTATTATTTTACCTTTGCTTTTAGGGAGAAAAGATAAAGATTTATATACTTTTGTCATGCTTATCCACAGCTGATTTTACTCACCGATGACTGGTCTGTTTTCAAATGACAAAGAGTGATCATGCTTATGTGGATGTGAGCAGTTGAGAAGTGTGTTTTGGTCATGGATGAATACTAGGTTTATTATACATGGAAGTTAGGAAATATTCAGGTAGTGGGACTGAAGGTATTTAAAAATTAAATTGCTGTGAAGTTAGTGTTTCTTTGTGGTTTAGTGGTAGTGCATTCAGACTTGCAAGCTTAGAGGCCCTGGGTTTGATCTCCAATTGGGACAGACATTTTCTAGTGTCAGGTTTTTTGGTGTGTCTTCTCAAAATTGATCTTCCACAGTAATCTGGTAAAATCTTTCATGGCACACTTCCAAAGATAATGTGTTACAGCCACAAAATTATCAAC
Source organism: Ellobium chinense (assembly GCA_033807755.1). NCBI lineage: Eukaryota > Metazoa > Mollusca > Gastropoda > Ellobiida > Ellobiidae > Ellobium > Ellobium chinense. The sequence goes on along the minus strand of JAWQUT010000612.1, from coordinate 325,008 downwards.
TTTCTTCCCCTTTAAGATTGGAATGCCTTCCCACCCAGATACCCATAAAGTTTCCAGGAACTGTCTGTGACATAAAGCATGGGAGAATTGGAAAAGTGTAATGAATGTGTAGAACATCTGATTTCATAATAAGTACTCGGCTAGATGCAAGGATGATGTCATGTCATACTCATAATTCTCACCTGATGTGCAGTAGGTGACATGAATACACATTATAAGTCTTCATTGACTTAGTCAAATGCTCACTGTAATCCTTTCAGCCTTGTTGCTGCCAGACTGTGACTTTGACCAGGGAGACATGTGCAACTGGGTTTCTGTCGACGATGATAACAATACTTTTGTTCTCAGTGGCTCTTTCAGACTTTGGCCTGGGGACCATGCATCTACTACAGGTAACCAGCAGTTGAATGTCTGTCAATTTACGGTAAAAGAACATATACTGTACACCAAATTTGTAGTGTTTATAGCTTCCAGGATAGCCAACCCTGGGTGCCATTAATTATTTGACAAAATAATTTGCAACGCAAATATTGTTTGCCTCTCTTGCAACTTTATAATTTTGGTCTTTTTCCAAAAATAACAGATGTATTCACATGACACCTTAAGTACTAGACTATGAGCTATTGCCAAAATTTAAGTAATTTCATGAACAGTTAAAATAGACTTCTGATCTGACCTGGTGTTTACTTTAGTGTCCCATAGATATAATAGTGATGTAAACCTCAGGCTTTATTTTTTTGTTCACTTGCTAATGGCACTTGTTAACACAGTTGCAAGACTCGTGTGTGTCTTCATGTTCTTTCATTTAACATAATTTTGACGAACCTAATGACGGCATACATTGTAATTTACTCTGTGTATTAAATGAGTTCAAGTTGCCCTCCCACTGCTGTTTTTAGCAAAAAGAACTTATAGAGGTTTGTACTTTCAGTTTGGAAATTGCCAGTGATTTTTATTGAAAGGCAGAAGGGTAGACAGCCTTTTCATTGTAGCAGCTGGAATTGTTTCCTTAATTTATGTATCTGTTTCCTCAGGTCAGTTCCTGCTAGCTAACAGCCAAACAATGCAGCCCAATACGACAGTCACAGCTCTGTCCCCACTGCTTCCAGCCATCCAGGGAGTCAGCTGTTTCTCGTTCTGGTATAGGTAAGAACTCTGTCATTGTCATGTATTGTGCCATGCTGGACTGAAATCTTGTGACCATGTCAGTAAGGGCTTGAACCAAAGCCAGGCATATTCCCTACTCACTCTACTTCACCCGTGTAAAAGCAACATTCACAGTTTAACGTTCACTGTGTAACAGTATATATCTATCTTATCTACTTACTGTCAGTCATTTTGGGAAGAACTGATGTGAAGTGAACCAGTTCCCGTCTTTGCTTACTCTCCCTGTGCAACGAGGTCTTCTCCCTTCTCACATTCTCTAGCCAGCAGCGTTGTGATCCTATTCACTTATTGCCGATTAAGACACAAAATGTTTTCCTATGCACCTATTTTCAAAACTTGTTTCTTGCCTTGAAGACCAGGCTGGTTTTCAAGTTGGGATATAAGAAGACAGAATAATTTCTCTGAGGGTAGAATCATTTCAGTTCTAGTAAATGTTAAGATGATAAATAAGTGAAAGAAATTCAAGATAAAGTTCAAGTATCTGTGAAGATAATTATATGACATTACTATTAATCATGATGTTTTTCATAATTTTTGTCGTTGGGCACAGTTACATTTCCCACTTCAACAATTACATTTTTGGTCATAGTAATGTTGGATTAAAAAAAAATTCTAATTTGATAACAGTATAAAAAGTAAGTTTTTGTATATGGTGCAGTTATTAACACAGTGAAAAAGTGACTTAAGCCTCATTTTGACTGGCTGCTGTTACAAACTAAGAATGTAGCTTAGTGGTTCTTACAACAAATTGACGGTGGAACCAGCAATCCGTCAAAGAAACAGAATACCATCGTCTATAATTTCATAATTAAATTACTAAACAAGCCCGACAGGCCACAATACATTTCTGAAATCCTTACAAAGAAATTATATATTTATGAATCAAAATTGGTACAATCCAGACTCTACCTCTCACAGTAGATCCAACAGGAATACAGGTCTAACAAGGGTGTTAATTTATTACATAGTAATTCCTTATCACGATCATCCAAGTATCTATAATACCATTCGCACAATACCGACTTACTAAAATTTCCCCCTTCTCAACTGAAAAGGTATGAGAAGGGCAAATACCTGTAAATAGACTAGTATAGTAAAGTTACATGCATTCAGATTTGAATTAGATAATAGGGCTACAGTGATGGGTCGGACCTGGCCTGGACTTTTAAACATCAGGAGTCCACCGGCTTTGCGTATGGCAGCTTCGGGTGGCTCTAGGGCGGCCCAACACCACTGCGTAGCTGTAGGGGGTCCCTGACGAGTCAGATGTTCATGACGTATATCCACTCACAGCAACACATTCCACATGGGTCCCGTACTCAGCCAGCACGGAGATGGATTACAGGCTGACACAGCACGGACTAAAGGCCGGGTCTCATGTTCAACAACACGTTCCTCAGCATGCGACCCTTTATTGATAGAACCACACCTAAGTCATTTATCCTGACAAATATAATACGTACTGAAATAGAGATTTCTTAACTTTCATGCATTTATCAAGCCACCGTAGTGCCCACAAACCTGCCTTTATATCAACACCATTAATAAGCTGCTCATGTCGTGTGTTATCTACTGCTTTCATAACACAGTTAACACCGTATCCCTGACTTTCACACATACTGTTACAAGATATTACACTATAACACTTTTACTATTGCAGCACTTACGAGTATCTTTGCATTGTCATCGCTATTAGTTCATATCAGTGTTTCATTCTACGTGTTCGGTGAACTGCTCGTTAACTTTCTATATGCTCATATGCTCATTCACAACATCTACAGTATCTATTTATGAATTCAATAATACACTTACGAGAAGGTCTGATAACTTCACAATCAAACAAGCAATCAGTGACCACAGTGATACAATTTGCACATATCCACACAACCTGTGAAGTGGCAACGTCAGCGTCTGAGGAGCTGGTGAATGTAATTTCACCTTGCTTACATAGACAGTCTCCCTACCACTCGCTCACCCTCCAGTTGTTCCGCGCGCTCCACGGACCCAGTGAGTCTATGTCTAGACAGACTGGCCTACCCAAAAATATTACTTACGCACTCTTAACTTAGTTTGACCTTGCGTGGCCTCGTGGCAGCTGCCATATCTTGTTATCAACGATTTCATGACATAATACTATATTATTATGTTCAAATTTACACTGCCTGATCTTTACGATGAGCAGAATGTACATGGGAGCAGAGGCTGACCTTGCTGTGGAAATGGTGACAGCTGGTTCAAGTATCCCAATGTGGCATGCCAACCCTGACTACAGCAGCGACTGGATACCAGCAGCTGTCAACCTTCAGAGCACCTGGGATTACAAAGTTAGTCAAAATATTTGTTTTTCAAGTTCCGCTGGCTGAATCATGGTTGAGACGTAATCTTTTCTTATCAAACAAGTGTACTGCACTGCCTTCTGATATCCTCTAAAAAAAGAGAAACTCCACATGCATTAAAAATAAAAAAGAACACAAAACAAAAAAAACTCCAGCAATTTTGTTAAGTTTATTAATTATCAACTTTGTTCTCAAATGGCATACAGAAATAGGAACATTAGTATAATGGCCTCCTTTTCATGTTAAATTTGGGTACAAAACACCAGTGGAAATGAAACAAAAATGCTGTGTGAGGAGTACCATTGAAAACTAGGTGTTTTTGAGCTTTTTGTCAGGGAAATGTAGGAAGGCGCATTCCAGTGCATAGCAAAAGCATGAATTAAGTAAGCCAAACGACCAGAAACACCTGATCACTGACGTCTTATATCCATTGCAAGAAGGGATTACCTATGTGATTAGAAGTTGCTTCATGGACTGCCATGAAGTTAATATGAGCAGTAGGAAAGGTTTAGTCATTGAATGAGAATGTATGCTAATATGCATGCTAATGAACATTATATCCTTTAACAGTCCTCTAGGAGAGTGCATTGGCCAACGAACTGCTGGATTGCATCATTGCTCTCACGTTCATTGTTATGTTTCAGAAATTTGTGTATTTTCTTAAATTCATATTGTCAGTTGTGGCTTTCAGTTTTTTTGTTAATTAAACGCCAAAAATCTGTTTTCGAAAGCCATATTTAGAAGCTTAAAATTGTTGTTTGCAGCCATTACCTACCTCGTACATGAGTTGTCTGTGGCAATATTGTAAAATTATGTATCATGTGTGTTGTTGCATATGTATACGTTATCATGAGTGAAATATAAGCATGGTATGGCATTGTAAAATATTTACGTCTTGGTGTAAATATAATAAACAGATTTTTAGCTTTCTATCTTTTCCCTCTTGCATTGCACTCACATTGTTTCTTGTTTCCAGATTTTGATCAGGGCCACAGTAGGAAACTTTTATATGGGAAGTGTTGGAATTGATGACATTAAACTGCTGGATGGAGCCTGTCCCAGATCAGGTCAGTTCTTTCTTGTGTCAAAGAATGGATATATTCTAATGTGTGAATCTTGCACCAACATGTTAAGGATCAATATAGAAAAATATTGCAGGCCAATTAGCCTATAGGATTTAAGACAGAAGTTCTATTGGTTTCCTGACATACCCATCTCATAAAGGCCCTGGAAAAGTACATCATTCATGTACACATGTGTGATGGACACCTGGCTATAGGCAATGGAAGCTGTTTTTTTAAATACTTGTGTAGTCACCGTAAAATGGCAGTACCACTGTATGCACCACAGAAAATCAGAAAATTCATTGGAGTTATCAACTCTGCCAAGGTATTAGCAAAATAAAGCCAGATTCAATATTTCATTATTATTATAAAAATGTGAATAGTAGGGAGCAAAAACATGAGTAGAAGGGTGGAGATGGCATTTGGTTTTGAATGCTGTCTAAATGAGAAACGAGTTCATTGTCAAAATCGAGATATACATTTATCCTTGTTTCACATATATACATGCCCGTGAGCTGCTGCTATCTATTTCTGTCACTGTATGTGTGATTTCTTTCCGCAGAAATTATTGACTTTGAGATTGGTTACATGGGCTTCGCATCCACTCTTGACTCTGATATTCCCTGGACATGGCAGTTGGCTACATCCTCCTTTGTCTCTGCCGATCACACCTATGGCACATCATTAGGTATGGTGTCTGGTTTCAGTGCTTTCCTATCAACATTAAAATGAAATAGAAAATACAGGTTTTATTTATCTGGTTGGGAAATTGGTTTACAATATCAAACAATGTTATAAATCTCATTGGCTGTCATTATCTCTCCAGCAGATACACCAGATATATACATTTCAGTTTTGTGCAATTGGATGATGTGCCTGTTAGGCAAAATTTTGCATCAACAAATATTAAAAAAAAAACCCCAACAATAGTTCGACTATAATGTGAAAGGAAGATAAAGATAACATATTGCCTTTAATTCAGTATTGTTATAATAATGTTAGTAGTGTAAGTTGCTTTTCATATGCACATATATATATATTCAAAAGCCCAAGCAAATTCCATATTAAAAGTTTGTTAGGGTTCTAGGATATAGTTTCCCTGAAATAAGAGACATGTTGCAAAACCGTGTTTATATAGGACTTTCCTTATAGACAGAAAATCTGCACTTTTTGGTGAAATCATTTCAGTTACCTTGCCATTTTAGACAACAGGCACCAACTATATTTTGCACAACATCCTCAAAGAAAGAAGGACACTTGTCTCAGCTGTGTTGCAAAAGCCAGTGTTCATCTAGGATTTCTCCTGAAAACGGTGCACTCATTCATCACTTTTGCCATCCACCCACCTTCCTTTAATTTTCATATTCTAGTTTGACAATAATTATGGTACAGAATTGAAGGGGCACCATGACTGGAATGTCCTGAGTTCACAAAGACACTGACCCCTTAGATAGCTTGCATAAACAGAATTTTGCAAAAATAGAATTTTTTTTTTTTTTAACTCAAGTTTATTTATCTGTAAAGCATAACATACAAATACAATACATTTTTCATGACATTGAATACAACCATAATAAATCATTTTAATGATAAGTATTATATGAACGTCAAAGTGATGATGTTGCACTGGTAAAATGATGATGCTGGTGACAACAGTGATACATGTGATGAAAATCACACGAGGAAAAAAAAAATTAAAAAATAGAATAAACAGGTCTTTAATAATCCCGATTATAATGCCTTTGCATGTCTTTCCAAATTTCTCATTGCCCTGGACTGATTCATTTCAGTGCCCTAGAAGTTATCAGTAATTACATCTGGTGAGGTACACATTACGCCTCATATCTAATAAACTAATCCATGACATCCTCTCATATTTTAAAGATAAAAAATGTTACCAGTTGACTTAGACAATTTAAAAATTTAGACATTGCTTATATCAATGGACTTCTGTTTTCTGATCCTGGCATTACAGGTCATGTTATGCAGGCTGATATGAGTCAGTCGAACAAAGTGTTCAAGAAAGCAGTGATTAAGTCACCTGTGTATCCGTTTGTGGGAGACGAGTGTTTGGAGTTCTGGTATGCCATCAACGGATCTGGAAATGCTGGCCTGAGTGTGTTACTCTATGAAACCGGCCAGTCATATATTGACATAAATGTGTACCCAAGCACAGTTACTGTGTGGACAGCCAGTGCACGCTCTGTATCCTGGACCCATGCATTTGTGGATATTTCTGCAACATATACTTACAGTGTAAGTATTATGAAACGACTTGCCTGCATGTCTTGCAGACAGTCAAAATGTAACAAAACTCATGTTTTGACCTCATCAAGTTATTGTTATGATATAAACAAAATGTGATTACTTTTATGGGGTGAAACATTTTCTGCCTGACATTATTCTGGCCTGAGACGTGATCATTTAAAGAGATAGAGGATCACCACCAAGCATCGACAATAATTGTAAAAAAAAAGTGTGATTAAAGATCAAATTTGCACTAGGAAAAGATATCTAATCTGTGCAACAAAAGCTCCAACTTTTCCACACTTACGAAGAAGTCATCTATAAATTTGGTAATTGTGTATATAGATCATGTGCTTGTACATTTTCTCTCTGCCAAAAATGAAAGGATGACCCAGTTACTTTCAGAGTTTGATGTCTCAATTTCCTGGTATAGCTCAATAAATTGTATTTTGACTGACAGTAAGAAATATGAGAAATGTGGGATCATGGAAGAGACATGACTGGATGAGCAAAGTTGGTGTCACTGCAGATTATCACATCAATTCATGCTGTGTTATGTTTGATTAGGCTGCTCAAATGTAGGTAGACTTTGTTCTCATGAGCTCCTGCTCTTTAAATGCTGCACTAACTCATTTTCTATACACTATGAATTGATCATCATTTCAAGATGTAGATAAGTAATACACCCACCATTTTAGTGAAGATACTGTTCTCAGTATCTCAAGATGTAAGTAGGTACTGAAATTTTATGATCTCGAGATATAAGTAGATACTGGGCCCATCAGATCTGGACTAAGATCAGTGCTCTTTCCCACTCCTTCATACCCCTCCATTAAATTTGTGCCCAGCAAACATATGGTTACCGAATGTGAAAACAGTTACAAGGTATTTGATTCTTTTTAATAAGGGGAATCACCAAATGAAACTTATTTTAGTGGTAATCAGTTTTGGCCTCCCTGTCTTCCACTGTAGTGACAAGCTGGTTATCGATATTGATATTTGGATATCATTAATCATCAGATTGAGTTTCAAGCTACAGGTAATAGCAGCAGCCAGCCAGGTGACATTGTGGCTATAGATGACATCAGTTTTAGATCTTCACCTTGCCCCTCATTAGCTGATTGTGACTTTGAATATGACATCTGTGATTATCACACCCCCATCGATGGATCTGTGTCCTGGCAAGTGGCCAAGGGCATCTACGACTCTACTTTGATGCCTGTAGACCACAGTACCAAGACAGATCAAGGTGAGATTCTTTGTTTTGAGGTAGTGTAAACATTGCATGATATATCCGGCTCCACTGAAGGGAACATGTAAAAGAATACTTCTTTTTTCTAGCAAGTTTAGCCCAAAGAAGTGTTTATGGTCTTTAGTTTATCCCTGGGTATGTGTGGGCAGTCGGCATGTGCCAGGGTCACAGATGAACACTAGACTCACACATGAAAGGTAGGGACCAATTCAGGCAGAAGGTATTTAAGAATTAAATTGCTGTGAATTTAGTGACTCTCTGGTGCAGTGATAGCATGTTCAGATTTGCAAGCTGAGAGACCCTGGGTTAGAATCCAGGGAAGGGACATGGAATTTTCTAGTGTTAGGTTTTTCAATCGTTTGGTATAATCTCTACTGGCATACTTCCTAAAATAATGTGTAACAGCATCCAAAAAAATATCAGAGTGGGCTGACATTTCTCCCCGCTTAATAAAGATTACGGTATGCCTTGCCACCCAGTTACTATATTGCGTGGCGGCATGGGAAAACCCCGACAAAGACGCAACAGCAGGAACGAAGTAAAGTGCAAAAAACACTTCAAAAATAATTTCTTATGAAAAACTAGTTCTGCACATTTTCTTGACATTTAGACTTTACTTTATCATGTCCTGGAATATTTTACAAAAATACGACCTGTAAATGCTTTAATTTGATGATTTTAGAACACCTCTAATTGTGAAAATTGCTAGAATCAAACTTTAATAAATGCGTTTTTTGCTGTTTACTTTTTCAAAATGTTTGTCCTTATTTTCTTTCATATCTTTGTTCATAATTAAGATAAATCAGAAATTTAAAAACCACTGTATTCAGTTCGAAAAGAGCTTTCACATGATACCAATATCTCCATAACTCAAAAATTTTCATTTGTCATGGTTTTCCCATGCCACCTTTTAGGCTCACCCAGAATTATTAGTGTGACATATCTGAGATAAATGTTAAATTTCAAAATTCTGTTCATAATTGTGATTTTGCAAGGCAGTGCATGTTTGAAGTTTTTTACTATTATAAAGTGTTTGTGAATAAAATGGCATTACATCCTTTTTTCACTTCTGTTTTTTGCTTCTTTTGGTATGTAGGGCGCTATTTGGAAGTTGATATTCCTAATGATCCAGGAACTTCTTACACTGTAGATCTTGAGAGCCCAGTTCTGGCAGCGACACCTGTGTCAATGCCTAACTATGGTAGATGTGTCTCCTTCACATATTATGGAATTGGAAGTGGTAAGTCAGCAATCAACTCGCAAGGAGCTGCTAACTTGGGGAGGAGACGGGAGGGCCCCAAGGTTAACTATCTTTGTAGATACAAAGGGATACTATTAATTGAAATGGTGAATGCCTATTTTTTTCTTTTACACCAGTACCAAGTCTCACAGAACTGTGTTTTCTAAAATATTACCTATAACAGCATGTCTCCTCTTTTGGATGTCACTTTCTCACATGCAGCTCCATCTCAAATAAAATGGAAACTGTAATGCTTACCTCAAACAAATCTTAAATGTTTCCTTGCAAGATTGGCCATTTTTTTGGTTGTTTTTTTTTATTTTTGTGTCCAGAAACACTGCATTCCGGCTATCTCTATGTATACACTATTCCTTGGGTCAGAACCTTGAGAAGAGTCAATCTACCAGTAATCCGTGTTGTTGTCTGGTTGTAGATCCTTGAAGAGTCAATCTACCAGTTGTCCGTGTTGTTGTCTGGTTGTAGATCCTTGAAGAGTCAATCTACCAGTTGTTCGTGTTGTTGTCTGGTTGTAGATCCTTCTTGCACTCCTTTTAAGGTCACAGAATCTGTCTTCTTCTATTATATCCACCCATTTCCAACATTAGCTTTACTTAGTGATGGCCATTTCTACTTGGAAAGAGCATGTGATGTGTTTTTAATATCAACAGGAACACTGGAAGTCTACATGAGGAGTGGGGCGCAGAAGAAATCATTAGTGATAAAGACTGTATCAGGTCAGACAGAAGAAAGGCAGTTCCGGGAATGGGAAAGTGTCCGTATCGACACAAACATGTCTTCCTCTTACTCCCTTGTGTTTGAGGTCAAGAGCCAGACGGCTGGCACTTCCTTTGCAATAGATGATATTGTTTTGGTGGATGGGCCTTGCAGCAATCTTGACATTACACCAGCTACACAGACCGGTTATGTGTTACAACGTAAGTGACATATCAATACAAAACTTGATGTATGAAAAGGTCGATCCGTTTTGAGATAAATGAGGTTCTTGACTTTCATTGAAAATATCAAGATAAGAAATGTTTCTCATTCTGCTATGAATGAAACGAGTTAGACATTTAGCGTGAGAAATCATTATTTTGAGAGAGCCACAAAATTCTTCTTGTTCTGTACTTTTCATGTCACTCTTCTGTTAAATCAGGAAGCCAGTGACCTGTTTGAATAATGCTGTGCATTCACCACTCTCCCGTACAGCTTTAATAATTGTTGATCCCCGACTGACTGTACCTGGGGCGGTGCTGGAGTATGTGTTCTGCATTCTCTGGTGCAGTTCTACAGACATGTCTCAGTGTTCAATTTCAGTTTTCTGAGAACATGTAATGATTCACCACATTATGGGTATATTTTTTTTTCACCTTCTGTGAGCAGTCGGGAAGTGTGTTAGGGTCAGGAGTGAACACTAGGCTCGCACGTGGAATTTAAGGAACATATCCAAGCGGTAGATATTTAAGAATTAAATTGCAAGTGTAGGGTTTTTTTGGCCCATCTTCTCAAAATTGATCATTCACAGTAATTTGGTGACATCTTTCAGATATGTAACATCTGAAAAATTATCAGATTGAGCTCACATTCCTCCCCCTTAAAGGAAGGCTGCATCGTTCTACAGACCATGTTAAATTATGCAATACCCTTTTATTCCAATAAAACAGCCCTTTGAGCGTCTGTCATAATGTCAACACCTCTGCCGGTCCCAGACAACCCACAGGGTCACATTATCCAAAGTCCGAAATGTTACACCGACTGTGCGCGTGGCGGCTATAAGCTTACGTCTAGCAAAATGGCCAAGCTGTCTAGCCAGTGCTCTGCGGACGGGTGATAGCATATAGGTATGAATGTTTTAATTCCTCTGTGAACAGTACATATGTCAAACAAAATCATGCTGAGGCAATGAAAATGCAGAATACTTTTTTTTAGCTTACACTATCAAACTTTACGTTTGAATTTGGATAACCAGATCCTTAATTAAAGCTGAATAATACACTGACAGAATGAGGTGCGTGTAGCTGCTAGAATTAAGTGACGTCATCGTTTTTGCCACATGCCTCAGCTTATTGGGGAAGAGAATAATTCTGTACGCAAACACCAAACCCGATAACTCTAGCTCTCCTTTTTGCGTCATATTACACATGCACACGGAAACAGAACGATGCTCTTTCTTCACAAAATTGACTCGGTGGGCACCATAGATAATATTTAGAGAGAAAAAGTATTGAAAAATGGAAAGTTATTTTTGATGTGCATGTTCTCCTTTAATAATGAATGGGAATGCTCTATGCCTTGCTACCCAGTTACACTTGTAATGGTGATAAAAAATGTGTGCCAATAAATTGACTGATGTGTACTTTCAAAACTGTGATTACCCTTCACAGCAATATATTCAGTGTTTGGCTGTGATTTTGAAGACTCAAGTCTCTGTGGGCTTTCAAGCATTGATGGCTGGCAGTTGTATTCCTTTAATTCTACGCATGACCCTGGCACAGGTGTAGACTTTGATCACACAAAGTTGAACAAATATGGTAAGCCCTTTTTTCCCCCTGGTCTGTTTGGGTTTAGACATGTGAAGACTAGAGGGAGTAGAGTTCAGGCACAGAAACAACTGAAGGACATCACTGGTTTCATATTCTCCTTCTTAGGGCAGTACTCAACAATGGTCACAGTGAGAAGATGGCAAAGAATGTGTTCTTGGAATATTTTATCATCATATTCACCATTTTGTGACTTGCTAAAGTGTTGGGCTTTAAAAGTTGTGTGTGCCTCAATGACAGTTTTATAAAAATTTAAAACGAAATGAGTGTTCAGTGTTGCTAAGCTCATAGTATAGCTAGTGTAGTTAATCTTCACCTCGGAACCACTGAAAGAGAAAGGATTCCTATATTTACAATTAGCCATGAAGAGAGTAGCACTAACAAGAAGCTACTGTAATTGAGCTTTATGGAAAATGCCGCAATTCTGCGTTATACATGGAATTTGGAAAACATCTGCTTTGTTCATGTCTAATCCAAAATGTTGTAAAAAATCATGAAAAGTACAGCTTCACATTTTGTGCATAATATAATTATGCATTCAAGGAATATTCATAGATAGCACATGAAACTCGGATAGAATTTCTTTATGTTGCACTCTTGTTGCAGAAGGCCCAGGTTACCTTCAGAGCCAGATATCTCAGTTTCTAGTCTGGTGACATAAGTTTCATTTTGGCTGACAGCAAAACATATGTTTACACTGTCTCCGTGTATAAAACATCCGTTTCACCACTCTGTTTGAGGCTGATACGTCTTTCAGGATATTGTTAACTGAATGCAGTGTAAATGCAGGGTAAAAACTGTCACTGAGCCCATTCAGTTGTTACTATATCTCTGGATATCTCTGAACAGGTCACCACGTCTACTTTGACTCTTCTGGCCGGGCATACAACAGCACATCTACACTGGTCAGCCAGCAATTTATCAATGACCAAACTGCCTGCCTGCCCTTCTCCTATGCCATGAGTGGACAAGATGTGAACAGACTAAATTTGTATTTCAGTACAGAAGGGGGTTACTTTCAGTTGATCTGGACTGTGGCTGGAGACCAGGGCCCTCACTGGCACTCACGGACGGTGGACATACCACCACCTCCTGACATGCAGGAGTCACATTTCATCTTTGAGGCAGTCTCTGGGGGTACTGATCTGGGTGATATTGATCTTGATGACATCTGGTTCTACAATGGACGCTGTCCTGCTGGAGGTTTGCAAGTTACATATTCTGTTGAGCCGAATACATTCATTTTTCTGTCCATTTTAAATGCATGCCATCATCAAATACTGCACATTTTAAAGACAAAACAAGTAACTTCTACAGTAATTTATATTATACAAATGAACCAAATTATCTTGCAGTGAATATCTGTTTATCATCAGGTTTCAGAAATGAAGATATTGATTGTGGGTGACTTGATGCAGAATGAAAGTTAGCATTGCCCTTCTTCTCACAAGCTGCCCACACCAACCTGGTGATACTTTTAAATGACTGTACATTACTTGTACGGTACTTAATTCAGGGTATCTAAGAGTCATTGTAAACTAAAGTTTTCACATGGTTGATTTGGCTGTTTAATCAAACCCATTAAGAATGTGATGAGAAGTAGCTACAAAGAGTTCTGCCTATGTAGCGAGTGATGTTTGACAGAGGGAGTGTGTTACCAATAAGAGATCATCATGGAACAAAAGACAGTAACACTCTTTACATGCACCCAGACCTCCAGAAACATGATATACTGAAAAGTAAAATTCAAAGTGACAACAAAACATTCATTCACTCCACTCAAATCTCCTGTCCTTTGTGCCTCACCCAAGTACCCAAATCTTACTCAGTAAAGTATACAGTGCACTGTGATCCACACAGGCTTACTAACTAACACAGCATAATATTTTTTATTTATCATGTTGATAATGCATTTATCATTTGGCATATACACCAATGTTTATTATATTGATGTGCATGTATTATCACATTCGAGGTACAGATGAAATGTTGACTTGACAATATCTTTTCAAGTGAATTGTTGTGCTGCGGCTCCATTAATTTTTGTGTCATTACTCCATTTAGTTTTGTCGAATGGGGCGTTGGGGACAATTCCCCTACATTGTTAGTTTATGGAGTTTAGACATCACTCATCTAATAAAGTATACACACGTTTATTGCTGTACAAGAAGGTCTAAGTGTACTAAGTCACATAATTATAATAATCATTCATAATCCATCAATAATTCTGTAGTACCAATTCTGTAGTCATGTAATTTTTCTGTAGTCATATAATAATCCTACAAGGGTGCGCATGCAACTTTTATATCCTTGGCTACAGTGCCGGTCATTGGCTGGACTCATGCACCATTCTAGAAGTGACGCTATTTCTATAAATGGGAAAGGGGGTTGGACGTCTACACAGGACGCTCTATGCTTGGTCGGGCCAGTATGACCCCTGCTGTGTCGACCCGACTCAAGCCACTAACCTGACAACTATATTTAGGGTGATCTTTTTAGAGCGAGCCAATAGCCTAACTATTACATCATTAATCAATCATGGCTTTGGAATTTTTCTAAAACCTAATTACCAGTTCCTAATTTCAAGTGTACTGCCTGTCTTTATTATCTGCTCTCATGATCACAATGTACAGCTGACACATGTTAAACCAACCACTTGGTAACTTATTTCTTTCTGAGGGACTCATCAGGCAAAGTAAGGGGACTCCTATTGGTGTTTGAATCTTCACTTCTTATTACCTCCACATATTTGCCCTTGCCAAGTGAGCCCCGCATCATTTACCATTTGCATGACACCTCTGCACATGATGATGCCATCTTTCATTATGCATTACATTTAAATAACAACAAAGATGATTTTACTACTTGTGCTAGAGCATTAGCCACTTTAATTGTGACAGTAATTCTCTCATTTACTGAAATATTAAAATTGCAATAAATTGTAAGAAATTCAGGGGTTACCGCCGCTCACCTTCATGTGGATAAGACCCTCCACCTCCACCCCAACCCCACCTCCTCCATATTATTTACTGTGACAATGAAATCTTGCAATAACAGGAGAAAAACCTAAACTTTATTGCAACTGGATCCCTGTTTTGCAATGCTCCATGGAGGTATTTGGCTGTCTGTTTGTTGATTGATTGAATGAATGATTGGTTGGTTGATTGATTGATCAGTCTATCTGTTTATGTTTTAGACCTCTGTGATTTTGAGGACACAGGAATCTGTCACTGGGATCAGGACAACCTTGATGAGGCAGACTGGCTGATTCAGTCTGGAAATGATGGGACTGATCCCCAGACTGACCATACCTATGAAACTGTTTGGGGTAAGACTCAGACAGCTATATCACCAGACCTTAATGATTAAGGGCAAATGCGGCAGAACCAGGTCGTTTTTGATAATAAAGGGAACTTTGTCATTTTGAGGTGAAAAATAGGTCAGATAGGGCTAGGAAGGAAAGTAAACGGGGTGTTTTGCAGTTTCCTCCCTCCGTTGCTATGGAAACGTCATTGTTTAGCCGCTATATTAGAAACTATGCATAACTTTGCACCCTTCGATCTGGAGAACAACAGATGGTAGGATGCTTGTTTTATTTTCATTTGAAAGATCACTTTTTTTTTAAACAGAATGTCACACGCTTTTTAAAAATTTTTTTGGATAGATTTGTAAAAATAATTTTTTTTAAAAGCGTCATGAAAAAACATTGAAAATTTTGAGAATTTTCAAATTTATAAAAGATAAAAAACACAAGATATCGAAAAACCCCTGTGACAATCTCAAAACAGAGGCATGGAGAGTTGTTTTGCAAAATTTTATGTAAATTGGATCAGAAAAAAAGTCAGATCAAAGGAATAGAGTGGCGAAAACTGTGATTTTGAGATAATTGACGATAAAGATTACCCAACAGATACATTTGAGACAGGGTGACCATTTCCTTTTTCATCAAAATAAACTTTTTGAGACACGTATCATGAAAATAACTTTAGGAATCGATGTTCAAAAAGCTGTCCCTTAACTCATTTTACACAGTTTGATCCAATTTTCCCCCTCTAGGGTTCCGCACTTGCCCTTAATGATGAAACCCATCTGGCACAGACCTATGCAGATTTATCTTAAGCGGATAGACCACCCTATCATAGTACACTATTGTGCATTACTGTGAAGCGCACTGCCCTATTCTAATTCAGTTCATTTTGCTTGCAGACTTGCATATCAAAATTCTATTTAGTGCTTTTTATGCTAGTGTGGGTGCTGATCTTAGGAAAAGTTTTATTTCAAATTACATCATTGCTTCACCACCACTTTTCACACGTATATCCAAGATACAGTATTGCACAAAATTATAGTGACCATGGCATTTTCTTTTCTAATTCCCATTATATTAATTTGAGCCACAGTCCTTTTACCTGGTTCGAGGTAACTAGTTCTTTTGACAAAAATACTGAAAACCCTTGTGTCACCCTTGTGAGTCGCTTTGATACCAACTGAACTAGTTTTAACTCTCTTGATTAGGCAGAGCATGACGATTTAAATCGACAGCTACATCCAATACAAATACTTGTTGGAACAACTAGATCTGATCGCTGCGCTACAAGGCTTAATGTAAAAGTGCTGGCATCTGCGTGCGACCCAGTCTTGTCCACCTTATCATTTCATATTGAGGTTTGCTTTTCCCCTAACTGTGAGGCAGTTGCAATAGTTTGACACCAGTGTCACATGCGTCACCAATAATATGCAAGAAATATTCAATGTTTGTTTCACGGGATTCATGTTCATCTTTTCCAGGTCACTATTTGTTAATGAATATGACAACTACAGTACCTGGAGACAGAGCTCGGATCACTACACAACTATATGATGCTGATTCTGCCCAGTGTCTGTCCTTCTGGTACCACTTCACAAACCCTCAGGATAGCAGTCACTTGTTGTCCATCAAACTACGTGATGAGAGAGGAATAGAGAGAATCTTAAGCCAAGTGAAAGGATTCTTCCAAGATGAGTGGAACTTGGCCCACTATCCAATAGGGCTTGCAGATTTGGACAAGTTCCAGGTACTCAGTCATCATGGATATCAGGATGTCTTCATAAAGAGAGCATCAGCTGTATAAGGAAGATAAAAAAAAATGTAACTCTGTGCTTGAATCAGGAAGTTTACACTTAATGACTGTGCTTAAATTAGGAGTTTTACGTTTAATAGCAAAGTATCTCATTAAATGTGTGGCAAGTTATCTTATTACAGACTGAGACAAGTTTTAGCTATCTGATTAATTTGTTTTTAACCAGCTTAAGCCACATGTATGAGACAAAACCGCATGAATTCGATAGTGCATTTATGTTTTATGCAAAAGAAATTTTTGAAGTTGAAACAGGGATTATAAATGATATGCACAGATGCAATCTATGACCAAGATAGGCATTTCATGTTTCTAGTACAAAATGTTAGCAATTGATAATTGAACAGTTGAGCTACAAATTTTGGGAAGATATACAAGTGGCTTTTCTCATAGGGATATTGGGGTCCTAGGTGACATTGTAGCAGCAGAAAATATGACAAGAATCTCTCCATTATTCTTAATTACCAGAAACTAATTAATAAAGCAGTTTTGAAGTCTATACAAAAATCTGCCTTGTATTCTTTATATATATGCAAAATATAATATTTATACAATTTTTTTTTCTTTAGACCATATTAATTTTTCATCAAACCCTCCAAATGTGCTGCACACACGTGGTCATTAAATGTTAGCTTTCTGGGAATTGCATTACAGGTATATTTTAATTATATTAAAAAAGGACATTTCTGAACTAAGTTGTGTCTTTCACATTTTCAGATTGTGTTTGAAGGCCAGTCTTCTGCAACTCAAGGAAACATCGCACTTGATGACATAAGGGTGAGAAATATCTGTCGTTTTTATTCCTCCTTGCTTCACAGTGTTAACAGCAAGTGTAGCACCAGCAGTAGGCAAACAGATACACTTATGTAACATACAGTCTGGTATTGTAGATCACAGTAGATTCTTCTTCATCTCAAACTGTTATTGTATAGTGACTTGCAAGAATACTGTCAACATACATATAATTCAAACTAAACATCAATCTCAGCACAGTGTAAATAATAGAAGAATAATAGTTTGGATTCAGATTCTAAAAGTTCACTATCATTTAATTCTATTGAGCTAAGAGTTTATTTCACAAGCACTCATTCAAACCTCTGCAATAATCAAAACCATTTTTTGCAGCTTCCACTGAGCTGACAGAAAATATGGTTCATAATATAAAATAAGGTTACTATTGAATTTTGGAGGTGAAAAAGAAAACATAAGATATTTCACGCATGACAACTACTCATTGGGCATTGCCAGATCTACTACTCTGAACTGACCTCACTTCAGATTCACTTTACAGCTCAGAAAAGAATGCACAGTGATTTGCAAAGGTGTTCAATAAATATGGCACCCATGCTTCACAGTCTCCCCAAAGGAATTGTCCACTGCGGCACTAACAACTCTGACTGTAACCCTGTAAATGTTCACATGTGAATCCATCCAAAAGGTTGAAGATTATCTGGCTTGACCCATATCTTTATGTTCTTGACAGGTTTCACCAAATGAATGTGAGAACTTCATCAGCTGTGGTTTTGATGCTCAGAACATTGATTTGTGTGGGTGGGAGATACTGCCTCAGTACTCAGTCCCTCCTTGGGTTGTGTTGCCAACTTGTAAGTGTTTAGTAGAGCATGGTTTCGAGTGGTCATTGTGATCTTCATTTTAATTTGGATATTTGGAAATGCCCCTTTTAGTGTTTTTTTTTTCTCTTTCTTTTTTGTGCATTGCTCCATGTACGTTGATATGGCACATACAGATTATGAAAAAGATATCATCACACTGAAAGTAACATGTGAATTACAGTTAATATCAAACATGGATTTGGCATATGGGAACACAGCAGTTTATATCCTTTCGCAAGAGAGGGCTATCTGAGTTGAGGATCAGTCATATGATTTATTTGCTGAACATTGAAGTACGTAATGGCAAGAAATAAACCAGAATGTCAGTTGAGGAGGAAGTGCTCATTGCTTGAAATTTCTCAGCCTAACTGATTCATAATAATAAAAGTGATGTTTAAAAAATCTCGTATCAAGGCAATGACCATTCATGTGACATCTTTATTGTTACATCAGCAGACCAGAACACTCAGTAACTTTCTCCACTCCTTATGGAACACAGTGAGCTGCCACCAAGTGCAGGTGCTGATTACTAGCATTCTTACAATGTCTCTTACTGATTTTAGAGGGTGGTTGAAACAACTTAAGAACACTAATGCATTCACACATATGGCATTGGCTGTGATAGAGTGAAAAAATGGACAGCATGAGATCGAAATAAGTACTCTTCAGGGGAGTGAGGAAAATTTATAGGAATGCACTTCGAAGGCGTTTACTACATGCCCAATGCAGTAGTCGAACCACAACCTTTTGATCCCTATTCCAGTCCCATGACTGCTTGACCATCCAGCTTCACCTATTTTGATCTGTTTCTCCCCAGACCACTACATGGCTGTCAACTTCTCTGATGAGGCACTGACTGGCTTAGAAGTCTCCAAAGTGGCATCTCAGAGTGTTCCAATGGCAGGTCTTGACACTTTCTGTCTGAGCTTTCTTTACATGATGTATGGAGATAACGTGGGCTTTCTCAATCTCACTATTGAGGTGTGTTTATCTATCTTAACAAATTCATACTTTCGCATACAGTGGAGCTCTGCTACCACAGCTATTGCTGAGCACAATCTAACACAGTAGTAAGTCTATAAAGCTTTATGACAACTGTCCACAAACTTTTAGTTTGTACCACGTTCCTATAGATCTGTTTTTCTGTCCATTCGCAGAGGTGAAGAGAATTTGCACAAAACTGGTCACAGTCTTCACCTGAGACTGTATTGGTGAGGTTTGTCTGAAGCATTTACAAGGACAAAAATAATCTGAGATACTGAATATTTTGGTTATGAGTTTATTACTACTTTCTGTATCTATAGAACCATGACCATGATGCAGTAGCAGTATAAAGGGATGATCATCAACTCTTCTGGATGTTATCTTTTGTTCATAGATTGAATACCCACAGTCTCAGAGCATTACTACATTTAGCGTCTATGGTGACCGAGGGATCAATGAATGGTACACTGTATACATTAATCAACCACCGCAACTACAGCCAAACATGGGAACTTTCAGAGTAAGTATTCTTCTATATTGTGTGGTACCACTCACTTCTGGTATTTTGATGACTACTCTGCACATCATATTAAAGTCCTCTCATTTTCGGTTTTGGCAAAAAGTAGCCTACAGGATTGAAGGCATTTCCATTGTGGGTGCTCTGCTGCCTCCAAAAATAGTCATTGAAGTGTATGTCACGAAAGTGTATCAGTCACTTCTTGATTGTTTCAAGATTCATTACGCCCAGAGCCTTTACTATCTGCGTCCCCCTTCTCCTGACATTCTTTCTCTCTCTACGCCAAGTTTCTGCATTCTTACAAGTCATTTTGCCATGAGAATTTTCAGCAGGAAAGAATGTCAACTAAAAAATAATTAAAAACCCCCAAAATATGAAAATAGGACTTTAGTCAACCAGATAGGGAATTTAAGTTATAATGCCATGTACTGTTATACAGCTGATCATAATTTTCCATACAGATAGAACAATATTGTCACACATATATATTCATAATATCGCTGCGGTACTGTGCCTTGTCCCCTCAGCTCAAAAGCCAGATACTATTTACACCTTAGTGGAGTGAGAATCAGGAATTAAGTGTCTTTTCCATGGACACAATCATATGACCTGAAGTCATGTCCACTGTCCATAGATGATGTCTTCAGATCGTGAGAATGACTCATAGAAGCCACATACATCACATGATTATTTTAAGTAATTAACTCAGCTGCTCTGCTATAAGACTAGAATCACTGTGTATGTTGTCAGTGAATATAGACTGGCTATACCATAGTGTAAGAGTAATTGCCGTCCACCTCATATCTATTAATCAATAATTTTGTTATCTCACCACTTTATCCTGATATGGTCATAGAGTTGAAGATCTTTATCACTGAAACTTGCTCTAGATTGTTATGTTCCCTTGTTAATTGATAAATACAGTAATTTTCTGTGCCACGGATATAACCTCTCAGGTTGTTCACCCCCTGCTAATTGATAAATATGCTGGTTTTCCATGTGATTGATAAAGCCTATCCTAATGAACTCTATCTACAGTTTGTTTTCTCTGGCACTTTGGCAAAATCTGGTGATAACAAGAAGAAGGGCGTGATTAAAGTGGCAGACATCTCATTCACATATCAGTCCTGCTCAGAGGGTGGGTAGTGATGGCATGAGTTCTATCATTCATGGCATGATCACATTTTGTAAGTGTATTAAAATGATGAAGTACAGCTAACCACAAAACTGGAGCAGCAAGCACATACTTCAGATCTCAGCAGACTTCCTAGGGCCGCATCTCTGATGTTGTGAATGGGACATTGGACGATGAGCACTGAAGAAGAACAAATGATGAATACTTAAATGGTTTGATCATGTGAATATTATGCTGATGTGAAGACTGATCTAAGAGTTTGTCAATTTCTTCATCAGTTGGTTTTATGTCATCATCCTAAATTTTAGCATGATCAAAATGATCTAAGATTTTGAGTATAGAGGAGGAGAATATAAGACACCAAAATGAGCTCAAACTCCAAAATACCAAGAATTTCTTGACAGCCCCTGATTATCTAGTACACTTTTTTATTATTTTGGTTTGAGTAGGTTTATGTAAATGTACAGGAGATTTCCAGGATTAAATCATTCACTAACTTAAGTGATGTGAATTTACCTGTGCTCAGAATCACTTTTCATGAGTTACAACATGGAACCGGAAACTAAAAATTGTTAATTTTTGCCTTGAAAAAAAAAAGACTGTCTTAAGCAAGGTACATGAACAGATCATTACACTTGTGCATCGTGTCAGTATGAATCTCCATGTACTTTATGGTTTGATTCCCAAACGGCTCATGCATTGGATTATTTTATGCACCTTGACTTTCAATGGCAGTCACTTTAAAAACTCGAATATTTTAGTAAGGCTGATGCTGCTGTGTGTCTGTTACCTGTTGTTTGCATGAAAATTTGATATGCTAGAGAGAATACAGTAGCCATGTGTAGATCAAGGGGATAGGGAGGGAGCAAAGAAAGAATCGTTGGGCAAATAAAGAAAGCCTGCCTACTCCTCAAGATGTATGGTTATTTAAATTAATGTGAAGTTTTACACATTTACTAATTCTCGCATGAGTAGCACATCACTGTCATTTACCTAGCACGTTTCTTTTCATGTAATGCTTTGTTCATTGCAAAAAAAAAAGCACTACTGATGAAGTTATGGATACTCATGTGACTGAGTTTCATGGGGAATTAAATGATGTGATGACATTTTAATAAGGCAAAATTTGTTTTCTCTTCAGTGCAAGCAATGGTAGAACAACAGTTTACATGCACTGACAACAGCACAATCCCAGAGTCCAAAGTGTGTAACTTTATTGATGATTGCACTTCAAAAGAGGATGAATCACACTGTGGTATGATATGTCATCACTTAATTTTACAGGGGGAATGGGAGATGTTTCTTTTTATCATTTCTCTTTCCTTCCCCCCTTCCTCTCTTTCTCTCTTTCTTTCACTCTCTGTCCCTATGTCTCTGTCTCTCAGATCTCTCAAATTCAGAGAGACAAAGCTCACTGCTGAAATTGTCATTTCGTATGATATTTCCATGGTTTAAAAATGAGTAATATAATATGAGAATGGCATAGTAAATGTTATGTTCCTTCCTACCACAATTCTATCACCCCATACATAATTTTTGGCTGCATGCTCTTGACATCATCAAAAAGTGTTTTCATTCAAACTGTTGATAGCAAGCCGCTCAAACTGTGATAAAAAATGTTAGGGTAAACATTTATTGCAATATAAAGGTGGTAGATTTGACAGGAGTTCTCGTTGGAGAAAATCGAAGTGTTCTCTGTTCTGAGGCTGTATCTGAAGGTCCTGCCTAACCAGTACTTAGTATCAGTCCCATCCACTGGTTTTTCTGTGTATTTCATTCACAATATGTACTGTTTTCCTGCAGGGGCATGTGACTTTGAGACAGACTACTGTAGTTGGGTGGATGTTTCCCAAGGACCTCTAGAGTTTGATGAAGTGAACAGCATTCCAAATGTCATCTTTCCAAGTAGTCAGGAAGGTAAGAGCTAGCATGCCATGTTGAAGTGGAGGTCTTCATAAAACCATCTGAGATTGGCAAGACTCCATGTCCAACAAAGAGTTACCGTTTCTTTTCACTTTCTTTCGAATATATTGGATGGCACAGCAAAAAACTTTATGTTGACAGAGACAAACATTGGCCAGAATAGAAACCTAACAAGGACAAGCCAAAGAACTGACATAGAAATTGATGGAGGAGAAGAAGGACTTGAAAGAACACAACCACCTTCAATGGATGTCCGAAATTGGCAGGTATAGAGGCAAAGGAAGAAAGTGCAAGCTTGCAGGAACCTCATGGGGAAATATAATCAGAGTGAAAGTTTATGTTAGGAAAAATTGCTGTATTTTATGCTCATAGTTAGAATGGACACCCCTGCTGTTTTACACCAAAAGACATATATGTCAATTTTAGAATATCACAGGAAATGTGAAATAACTTTATTGATCACTAACTTAAATGACATTGTTGATGCTTTTACCAGGGCGTTTTTTAACCTTACAAAGAAGCGTAGGGATTTCCTCTGAGTATGCTGACCTGCTCCTTTCTCAAGAACTAGGACCATCTCCAGCTGGGTGCATCCTGTTATTTACCTACTATATTGTGTCAGGGGATCCAGAAGGTAAATGACTCATGGATATGTTCTTGTAAGACTGATCAACTTTTTGCATTGGATAATATATGAAACTCTTGCTTAAAGCTGGTCCATTTCATACTGGTCAGCGACAGGAACTGCGGAATGGATGGATGGGGAGAATATTGGGATTGGAAACTTATCTAGTGCTATTTTGTTTGTGATTATCAAGTTCTTTTTTCCTCAGAATGAACATACAGTACACTTTATATTGTCAGGTGCAGTCAACTTAAATTATAATTTAGGCACACTGTTGGGTATAACAGGTAAAAGATATTTCATATTTCTTCACATATTACACTTGCCCTCTGCCAGGGAATTATGTTCATAAGTTCAGTAGTAATAAAAAGTGCATATCATTTTAGGTAAAGTTGCTTCTGCTTAATTGCAACTCCCTGGGAGCAAATTAATAGCATTTACGAGGAACCTGATTATCTATCGACTTTGATATATATCACTTTCTTGAGTGTAAAATAGTGCAATGAAGCAAAAGTTGTGATTACTTAGATTGCAGTTAAACTGAGTAGATTATTGCAACTACTCTTAACGACATCTACCAGGAATAACAATTATTACAATATAAACTCTATAATAAAACATTCAGAATGCGCGTATTTTGTCTTTGAACAGATAATGGAGAACTGTATGTTGTTCTTGAGGAGAATTATGAGGAAACCATATTGTGGCACAGTCCTCAGAACAATAGTGGCGATTGGCAACATGGCTCAGTTGACATTGGTGGCATTCACAGCCGGTTTAAGGTATGCTGTAACATGAAATGGAAACGTTCATAAGAAATTCAGTGAGCATTGTGGTTATTCTGCATTTCATGAAATATTGTGAGCAATTTGAGAGAGTATTACATGAGTTTAAACAATTTTTTTCACATGTGAGGAGTTGGAAAGTGCGTTAAAGTGATGGATGAACCCTCGGTTCCCACATGAAAGTTAGGGAAAGATGTTTAGGAAGTTCAGAATTAACTGTTGTAATGCTGTGATAGAAAGAATTCTGTTGTTTTCTCGCTACACTTAAATGGGGCATTAGAATAACTGCTACACTTAAATGGGGCATTAGAATATCTGCGCATCTCCTTGACGAGCTCTCGGCAGCGGTCAAATTTTGCAGTCCATTATCAGCTGACTGGCTGCCAGAGAACACATGCAAAAGTCATTATCCGTGACAATGGTTATGCAGCCGGTGGGAAGCTGGACCTGAGGTGCCTCACGCTATGAGGGTTAACTCTATGAGGCTGGATTCTCACAAAGACACTCTGCCATATCCCTTGTAACTGGAATGAAGTGCAAACAGTTTGGAGAATACAGGAGCTGAGGCAGAAGGGCCGATTGAGTCAGGTGACCATAGCTCGTTGGGTTAAATTGCTGTGACTTTACTCCACCAAGAGAGATACCAGGTGATTTCTGTTTGTTGATTTGCAGGAGATCAGTTTTTTACTGTGTAAAAAATCTATATTTCTTCTTTTGCAGCTTCACTTCAAGGCCACCCGACTGCCCTTTGACAATGCTATGGGGATTGATGATATCAAGTATGATGACTGCAGCTTTATAAGTAATGTCCTTTTCACATTTCTTTGAAATTTAGGTCTAGTGGGCAGTTGCATAATTTACTTAAAAGATATGTTTTAATCATAGATTATACTTCATGGGAAATTTTTCCGGTCCCCACTGATGTCAACATAAAAGCATGTAATTGTTTAAATCCTTATATACAATTTTCTCTCTGCCATATGAGATGGTGGCAGCATTCCCTCTCTTGAAAGAGATTTTTGTTTTTGTTTTTAGAAGGATTTAGGTTTTTCGCAAGTTACGCAAATTTTGAAGTGCAGGACAGAAGGTAAAATTGGTAAGCATTCAGCGTATTTTTAAGATGGGGATTTTAAAAAACAAAAAGGGTGAATCACACAATCGTGTAAACTGAAGAAAATACTGATTTGTAGGGTCCCGGTAAAGTTTGTGGCTAAAGGCAGAAGTTGCAAATTGTGCAAAATGTTGTGACCATGAATGGTTGGGGGACAGGAAAGTACTTGGTTGCAGTGATCAGTTGCAGTATGTAGTTCCAATGAACTTTGAAGGTCTATAATACAAGAAACTGTTCGTGGTCATTAAATACACTCAAACAAGCTCATTATGAATAGCTTTTATCAAAGACTGGTCCTGTTCCCCCATACTCTGCAAGTCTTAAAGTGATCATTGAGTTAGATTAGTGCTATAGACAATGCAGAAAAGGCCACTTGAGAAACAGTTTAGAGTGTTCCATGAATTTTACAATGAGTATATTCAAATGTAATTTTGCTAACTTTTTTTTACAAAAGAAGATTGTGCATTATCAACACTTCTAAGAAAATTAGTTTTTCTTACAGCTTTACAGTTTTACATGTGAGACAAGTTGGGCTGATGAATGATGTTGACCTTTATTGGATCTTGAACTCAATATGCTTGTCGGGACAAAAGGATTTCTGCTATTTTAGCGAAGGTCTTCTTGAAGGCAAAACCTGTTATCAAAATTAAACTATGATGGGGAGATCTGCTGTATCCAAGAATATTGTCAAATAAAGTCCATTGTATATGTATCTTGACATAGAACTCATTCATGTCATATTCCTGTTATGTTTTGTTCCACAGAGAATGTGATCTGCACATATATGCAGCCTTCTATAAAATTATAGTATCCTCAGTTTGTCATTATTTCTATTATCATAATAATCTTTGTTATGCCATCCCCTGTCAGCTGGTCCACAAGGTCCATGTCCATATAATACCCTATTCAAATGCAAGACTAACAGTGAATGTATTGACAACGCCACCCAACTGTGTGACTACACTGACGACTGTGGAGATGGCAGTGATGAAGAGCCTGCTATGTGCGGTGAGCCACTCTCCTTCTCTCCTTCAGTTCATGTCATTTCAGATTTAGTTGTCTGTTTCTTGTAATGACATTTGTTACATCAATTGCAACATTAGAAATAGTGTCCCTCTTTACAGCTTTTGCAACTTTTTTACAACTTTTAAAAGTTGTATCTATTCATCCAGATCTAGACACACTGAAAATAAGTGGATTGTTGATTCCACCGCGAAGGCATAATACTTGGATGTTCTGTATGAAAATAATTTTGGCGAATTAGCGGGCCTTTTTTTTTTGTTTGTTTTTCTGTCAGGCTTGGGCGGTTAGGGTAAATCTAACCACTCAAGGGCAAAAGTTTGTTGATCTTCCAACTTGCTTAAAGCATCCTAATTTTAAGATGAGATAGAGAAGCTTGCTTATTTACACATCTACACCAAAACTTTGAGAAAAAGTGAGCTGCTTTGTCTTGTAAGACGTCTGTTCAAGTATATAATCATGAGGTTCCTCCTCATCCTTCATCTCAAAGTTTACTGTGGGATACTACTCCAGAAATTTCTAGTTGGTTTCTTGAGCTATCTACTTAGCCATATGACCAAAGGAGAGTTACATCACAAAGATGGAATGACATGGCATTTTTCTAAAGGTGTTTTTATTTTTAATTTCAGCCAACTACTTAATGGATAACTTTGAGGATAGTTTTGGCTACTGGGCCCAAGATGACACAGATGATTTCGATTGGGAGAGACATTCTGGCAGCTGGGCCAGAATAGATTCAGGAATACGCAGAGATCACACTTTGGGCACTCACTTTGGTAAGTAGTACTTTTCTCTTTACCATTGCATTACTTCATGTCATTCTCTGTGGTGCTGAAATCCACCTTTCCAAAATTTCACACAGGACTCACATATGTACCCCTGTCAGATCTGTCTCTTCAAAACTGTTAATCATAATGATTATGCAACACTGAAAGCAAAAAAAAAAGAGGTTCAGTTATTTATTCAATTTTACTTCAGTACCTGTTGTCACTTAATTTTCATTTAATTTCACTGTGACATCCCTTATCCTTAGCTCTATGTATAATTGTTCTTGCGGAGCCAGTAACCCGAGGAGGTGGAGTGCTACAGAAATTTAAAATAATAAACATTTCTGTTAAGATTTTCCATATCCTTGATATCTTCCCTGATAATGGAATCACCACTCTTGCAACTGAAAGCTTTTAAGATGGTTTATTTCCATGATTTGTAAATGACAAGGCTTTGACGTAACAATGAGTATAATAGTGACTATTCTGTATTATTCTTGGTGAGATTTTAAAGGTTAAGCATTGAATGTAAGGAATATCTCCTCATTCATTGAGAGACTGCTACAGATATTCAATCTGTTGTCTTTAATTTCCCAAATGTGGTGAAGATTTCAACTCTGCAAATTCAGTGGAGCACACTGAATATGGATATGCTTAGTATGTTATTGAGTACATTATTCATGGTCCCAATTTTTTTCTCTAAAGGTACGTGTATGGTTAATAAGGTATTTCTGTTGGTAAGTTATCTTGTGGTCGGTCCCCAAGCATACACATTATCGGTGCTCCACTGTATTCTCATGAGTTTTGAAATGTAACATCAGGTCTTAGTGAGTGGGTGTGGATGATATTCCCGGATAATTTTACAATGCACTGGAACATTTTTCACAATCAAAACATGTTCTGTTTTTTTTTCTTTTTTGTTTCATTTTAGGTCATTACCTGATATTAGATTTCAGTGCTCAGAACAGTGGTGAAGTGGCTCGCCTGCTTGGGCCTGAATTCCCACCAACAAATGACAACCAGTGTAGAGTAAGTGCATGTATTTTAAGAAAGTTTTCATCTTTGGTGGGCTCGCAGTTGTAAAGCATATTGAGAAATGGATGTGTTGTGGATACAGTATTCAAATATAATGCAAGTGACTGGAATGTGATCCTTGCCCAGAGAGTCATTTCCCTTGTCCAAGCAGCAAAGGCTTGTGGGCAACATGACATCACTTGGGTCTCTGCAGCTCCAGACACTTCTGTTAAACAGTGTATTCTTTAACTTTCAAGTCCACCTTGAAAAAGTGTGTTCAGTCTTGCAGATCAGGCAACACCTTCTGCATTTTTGTTGCCTCAGCATGGTTAGATTAACATGTCTACCACTTACATTAAAATTAAAAGTTTCTTCTTCTTTTTTTTTGTGTTTTTTGTTGTGTTCTTCATGTCAGAGATATTATACCAGGAGACGAGTAGCCTGAATAAACTATGCTGTGTTATCAGGTTCTCTGCTGTCCCATGCAGCTTCTACTGAAATGCCAAACCTTCAGGCCAATGAAATTCTCTCTGTTGGCCATACTTGGGCACATCAACTTATGGTGGCCATGAACACAGACAGCAGAAAACGTATGGGTTTGTGTAATGTGATTGCCTGTGTTGTCTAGGGCATGTAGAGTCTATATATCTTGTTGACAGACATTTAGAATCGTCTTTGCAGACAGCACAATGACAGTACAATGTAAAATAGTTTACTGTGGCTTAGGAAATGGTTCAACAATGCTTGTGGTAACCTTGGTGCAGTGATGCAGTGGTATGAGTGCTGTATAGTTATGTGCATAAAGTTTATGTGAATATATTAATTTTATAATATACACGGTATGGCAGAGATTTATTTTCCATTATTATTAAGGAGATGAAGTGCGGGAATGTTTTCTTATGTCATAATAACACTTATCACCCTGTTGCTTCTATGATTTTTATATTGTTTTTTTAAGAATAACAAACACAGTTTTCTACTGTGACTGAATAAGACTATTTGTATTCTTAGCTGCACATGATAAGCATAGTTGCAAATCTCACAGATAGGTACATAACACTCCAGCTTGCAGACAGATGACTGTGTCTAATCTTCTTTCTCCCTAGATACGATTCTTCTATGCTATGGCAGAAGACAATCAGGCAATGCTCACCTTGTTTGTAGAGTCTCTGATTACTGGCAACAGAACTGTGGTATTTTCTTACTCTGAGTCCATACTTCCCTGGGTCTTCAATAGCATGATACTCAAGTCACCAGACAGATTCCGAGTATGTAGTCCACAGATACGTTTATAAGGATGACATGATAAAGGCTTTGTTTGAGCAATTATGCAGTGGTGAGGGATGACACTGGAAGAAGACGAATATCATATCAGAATGACCGATTTGGGATGAGGGTGAGGAGATAGGAGGTAGATGGACTGTGCTATTGTTAAGAAATGGAGAAGGACTCTAACAAGAACCATGGGTAGGAATGTCTTCCATTGTTATTAATGGAATGCCTTGAATGCATGTGTTTCTTTCTGTTCTTGCTGGGCTGTCAATTTCTGTCATTTCATCTTTTTACTGACGTTCTTGTTATTTTCTTCAGATTTTGCTGTTTCATTCCCTCCGCAGGTTGGGTTTGAAGGGGAAGCCTTGGGCCAGTACACCACTGAGATAGTGCTAGACGATATCACATTCACACCAGAATGTCAAGGCACCCATTCAAGTGAGTATATTTCACATCACATTAGTGCTAAATTGTGAAATACCCTTAATCCAGTCACTTCCAGACCTTCAGGAAGTTTATATCCTGAAATCTCAGGTTAAGGAAAATATTAACAGCTTGAGGAGAACTTAAAGGCATAGACAAGCTGTGAATGATTACTTTTCAGTGAAATGTGGTTGCAACCTGCCTTTATAGTCTTTGTGAACCATGTTTTCAGTGATAATGCTATATATTCACTGGCGTATTGAAACAAGTAATTATTATCTTGAGCAGGTGCTGAGGAATTGTCATTGGCAGGCACTGTGGGACTGAATGGGTTAAAAGAAGATTCATGTTGTGTGAGATAGAAGTATACATCATATAAACAAGGCCTATTTCCGGTGACATAAAAGTGTATAATAATTTTTTGGTATGTCACACATTACATACATTTGAACTTTGACCTGCTTACGAACACTTTGATTGGAAGCCTTGGAAAGCCCAAGGCGTTTAAATATGTGACATCATTTCTTTTGTGATGTTACGAATATGTGACATCATTTCTTTTTTCACTGTCGTGGAGTTTCCCTCTGTCTAGATTAAAAAAAAAAACCACCAACATTTCAGTCTGTCTTTCTTACCGCTTATCATCGTTCTCTTCACGTTTCAGTTTCAGTCCAGTGATACATTTAAATTACGGTACTTAAAATGTCACAGTATCTATGTGGTCTACAGTTTCAATGATGATTGTGAGCTGTTTGGATGTGCTTTATGTCGCGTAACTAGGTGGTTCATTAAATTCAGTTGTAATTGATGTGTCTCAAACAGGGTGAGGGCCACTTCAGAATCCTTTTCACAATTAAAAGTTCATTTTTTTAATCAGTCATAGTTAATATGATAAAAAGGATCTGTAATGAGTGTTTGTTTGATATCAGATTTATGAAATTCGTTAAACATTTAGTTGTATTCGCTCGCCAGAGACGTGAGAATATGATAAATGTATAACTCATTTCATAACTCTGATATCAAAGAAACACTTATCACAGATCCTCTATTTATAATTATAATCATGTTCATGTGTGTGGCAGTTTAAGTCCACACCCAGAAAATGGGAATGGGCCTGTGACACGGACAATTTTATCAAGGCAATCTTCCAGAAAGTGATCAGTCATCACATCAGCAGCAGGGAACTATTGTTACGTAATGAGATTGGGTGGGAAGTGAAGTCAACCAAAACCTTTTCCATGCCCTCCAGAGCCACAGAATACAGTTAGAATTGTCAGATGTAGATAATAAAATTATAATTGTATTATTATTATGACATTTAAATTTGTTTATTTTCAGACAAATGCTTTGCGCATGATTATTTCCCCAGCAGTCTAGAATACTCAACTCCCTCGGAAGATGCAGGATTGTTATCATTTGTGAGCACTGACTGTTAACATTCCAAAACTCTTTCACTGTCTGTAATCAGGTACCCAAGCCACAGATGGATGAACTGAGTCAGAAGGGTTTTAGTTCCTGGTCTCATCTGTCTTGCAAATTTCAATAAAGACTAAGTCTGCAAATTTTCTCTTGAGCAAATGACTTCCTTCTTACATGCATTGGCAGACTCAGTGCATGGAAATTTTAGGAGTAGTGCCCCTTGCTTAGCAAAATGCTAAGAAAGAAACCCTTAAAGATATATACCACTAACTGCTTGTCCTTTGGAAGGCGATTACCTTTTTGTGAGGTATCGGTGGAAGATTCACAAGCTGAAAGAAGCAAGCACTTTTCTTTGTCTCGCCAACAACTGCACCTTTGAAAATACTGACCGGAGTTCTCAGGTATGTAGAAAAAGTAACACTGCCCCTTCTATGTCTGGTCATGAGTGGATGACACTATTGCCATGGCTTGGAAAAAGAGAAGGGAGCTTGCCTGCACTTGTTATTCGGACTGACATCCTGATACATACATTAAAATGATGGCATACTGAATGACTGCGATTTTGTTTCGCTCTTGTTCACATCTCTTTCAGCCTCATCAACAACTACCACCAGCACCACAAGTACTCCAATCCCTTCTGCCGGGAGCACTACTCAGACCACCACAACCCAGAAAACAGTAACCAGAATCTCCTCAGCTTCTACAGCATCCATTTCCATGACAAGTACAACAAAGAAGCCTGGCTCTGGTCAATCCACAGGAAGTGGAAGCTCTGGTATGGTCACGCTAGGCTACATATGTGAGCAGTTGGAATCTGTCGTGGGGTCATGGGTTAACCCTGGGCTCCTGGGATCATTTGTTAACCCTATGCTTACAGGTGGAAGTTGTGGAACAATGTTCAAGCTGTAGAAACATAAGGATTAAATTGGTGTGAAGTAAGTTATTGTCACTATGGTATAATAATATAGTACACATGTCTTGCATGCTCTGGGTTTGGATCCCGAGACAGATGAGAATTTTCTCATGGTAGAAGTAACACAGAGATAAAAATACAAATTACTGCTATTGCAGTTTTCTTTTCCACTGTCAATTGGTGGCTGCATGCATAGAGATCACATTAAATATTGTGTCAGTCAAATATAATGACTAGATACGCTATCCCTAGCAACAAGAAGCTCAGAAGCATAGCATACCAAACCTCTGTGCTCACAGCTGTTGCGAGTGATTATCGTTTCCCTTGTATTGTAAATGGATAACACAAACTTGCTTATCCTGCTATGATTTGGCCAGTCCCTTCAATTCTATGATGATGGGATTGTACTGATCACAAATGAACTGTCAAGAACAACAGGGTGAGTTAGTTTTATTTTATCTGAATTGTTGATATATGTCATGCTAAGTCTTTTATTGTGAACGAGTCTGAGCTGTGCTTTCAGTGGCAGTTGACATATTGTGTTATTTACCATCTTCTTATGTTTACTTCAGACTCTTGGAAAGTTCCTGTTGGAGTTACCTTAGGGGTTGTAGCACTGGTCACAATCTTGGTGGGAACGTATATCTATCTCAAACGCACACGACAATTGTAAGTATTTTTTCACATTGCATTGCCTAATATGCCATCAAGATATTTCAAAAGCGACAATATTTTATGCACTTTTAAACTTACGTAATGATAAAAACTTACATAATGATAATGTTACGTATATGACAGCACTAGCCATCCTGATCATATCTCCCTTCTTATGACAAATAGGCACAAATTCTATTGCATTATGTGTCTTTGTGTCAAATTTGCCTTTTGTTAACTTTGTTGCCGTTGGACTTTGTATGGTACTTGCATTTACCAGTCAAGCAGGAAAAATGGATTTATACAGGCCTTGCATCAGCAAGATGTCATTGATCCATGTTGATTATGGGTTAAAACCTAATGGTCAAAGTTTTCTCAACCTTCTGCTAATGCTATAAATCTTGTGTTAAATTCTGAACCCTGAAATTCTAACCACTCACACATTCACACAACTTTATTTCCCTTCACTTAGCCTTCAGAGCTTAACACCCTGCTGCCATAATATTCTCCTAAGGGTTGATTGTTCGTTGCAGATGTGCATTTTTTCCTGTTTTTCAAAAGAGTGGTTTTTTAATCACCTGGAAAAAAACCCACTGAATTGCATTCTATTGGAAGGGAGATAACTGCAAATTCATCTTCCAGTAAACTTAGAATCCTGCGTATCTCCCATTTTGCAGTTTTGCAACAGCTGCAAATTGCTCTGATGCTTTAAAGCCTTAGTAAGATGGTTTAACACTAGGCATTCCAGTGTTCGGCCACCAAGATTTTTTTAACCAGTTTTTAAACAAATTTTATTAATCATTCGCAGATCATGCTTGACAGTGTGTGGGTGGTAAAGATCACATTTATCAAATGACAAAAATGTCTAGGAGCCAAAATGTTTTGTCAGGTCTGCCATTCCATTCAGCCTGTTCATCATGCAGTTTCATCTTCACTTAACATATAATTAAACATCTCTCTTATCAGGACATGGCTGACAGTCCGTTTCTCACGCAGAGGAGTAGAACCAGAATCAGGGCTTGGTAACCCTCTGTTTTCTCAAGGGTTTCCAATAGATGAATCTGTAAGTCAGAAGGAAGTGGTGGGTATACATGCAAGCATACTGTCATGCTTATTCTACATTTGCCTGGATCATTTTAAAAAATTTTTTCTGTTTGATGCTTTGATTTGTTCTTATTACTCTGATCTTCCATTCATCTTCTTAACTATTAACAAAAACGTAAATTTTTGTTTTGATGTAATCCCAACTTTCAAAGCTAACACACATCTTCCTCATTATTTCGCCTTGGCAAGGAACTCAGAGTCCTAGATTTCTCAGAGCATCAAAAAGTCACCTAGGCTGATGTGAATGATCATAAAGAACACTTATTGTGAAAACACTTCCTAGAAAACCAGTACTTACTATTAATTCTGTGAATGCCACAACCTAATCAAGTTGATAACTCTTTCACTCCCAAGGTACCTCTTATGACATATATATTTGTGGTCTACCTTACTCTCATTTTTATGATGTTAGTGTAAAGTACACTTGGATGCAATATAACAATTGTGGTTTACAAAGTGTTAATCAGTATAATACATCAGTTGCAAATCTTACTTGTGTCTTATACCATCCCATTTTTTTCACCAGAGCATCATCTTTCACTTTCTTGTAATAAAGTAGCTCCTAGACATATGCTACTCCCTCCCTCCCAAAAGCCTTCAGGCTGACAGTACTTATGCTGTGATTATCTCTGTTCTGTTCTTGGATATGTCTGCTATCCCACTCATTCAACAGTGCCACATATATATGGAACCAAGTGGTACCATTATTTGTCATGCTTCATTATCACTGATGATACAAAGTATGCTTTAATACCAAACGTTTTAGCCGGTTGGTCCTTGAATTTTGTTCTGAGTATGTGCTAATGTATACAGCTACTAAATACATATTAGGATTTTTGTTTCTATATTTTTTGGATGTCCAAATTTCTTAGTGCATGAACATGTTACAAGAGTGACAGTGAAATTCAGCGTCCAAGTCTATGAAAATATTTCATTTCTGATTCCTTTTCCATGGCAATGTGCTCAACTACACATACTTTTCTTTTCTGTCAGCAGTGTGAAACATGAAATGCAGAGAATGAAGAGATATAGAATATGATTTATGAAAAGATAACAATTGTGATTTATTTTGACACCTTACTGCAGTTCATTTATCTGTCATTTAGTTCAAAGTAGAGTTTTCGTCATTTTAAAACATTACTCCCCTTTCAACATCATGTGTTAAAGATTCATATCTCTGTGGTTAAAAACAAACACCAGTGTTCTTGGTAAACTTCACAACATGTTTTTAGGATACAAAGTGATGTTATTTTAATTTATTTTCTCGGTGAGGTGTTGCTAATTACGTCACAGAAAGGTACCTGTTTAGTACCTCTCGTGATAATATTGACATGTAGCGTTCATATGAACAATTTGAAATTGTCTTAGAGTCACAGGTGAAAACTAGGTTTACATGTGAAAATTAAGACATGATATTCAGGTGGTAGGAATATAGTGGATGAAATTGATGTGAAGCAAGCTCCTTATGGTGTAGCACTGTGGCAACTTGCAAGATGAGGGGACTGGATTGAATTCCTAGTGGACACTTGATAATTGTTTTTGAGGTGTTATCTGGACTTTTTTTCAAAACATTAATCTTCCACAGTGGTTATGAGTAATTCCATGAGACACATTATGTAATTTATCAACTTTGTTCTCCCATATCATCCTTATGAATATCATATTTCCTTAACACATGGTTATATATGTCACGTTTCTGGACGTCTGGATGCATGCCAAGAGTGGTATTGTTTGTTACGATATCTTGATCTCATATAAATACTGTTATTATTAGTACGATGCACATGGTACTGTAACCAAGCCAGCTTTGCATGTTATGGATAATATAGTTAGCCTTATCTTTCAGATTCAGATAACTGACAGAGAGCAAGAGGAGGGAGCCCAGTCTATAGATGAGGTGTCTAGAGAGAGCACAGTGAGTATTTCCCTTCTTAGCTGTCTTGCAAACAAATATACAAAGTTGAAAATAAGTGTGTACAGTCAAACCTCTTTATACCGCCAAACTCTGGGACTTTGCCGAAGTTGGCATTATAATGAGGTTGGTGGTTATAAACTAACTTATCTTCTATGTTATCTTATATGTTCATCCTTTTAAACACTAATTCGATGTGACAAGTATGTTTAGCCTCCATCCAGGGGATCCGTTAGGGGAGGGGTTAGTGTGAGGGATGGGCCCTAAGCGGTTGGTGTTAGTTTAGGGATATATGTACAGGCGATGTTGAATCACAGTCTATTATCTTATGACCTTTTTTCTGCCTGTCACAAATATTTCGGTGTCAACACCAGCAGGTTACCCCTGATCATGCGATACAAATGCCGAACGGTCTCTTAAGACAAGCCAGCCACCCGCTTTTNGGGGGGGGGGGGGGTAGTATAATGAGGTTTGTCTGTATATATACATATGTCTAAACTCACGGAGTTGTGAACAAGTGTGTATCTAGGTGTCTAGAGTGGCTGTATTGTAAACAGGTGTATAGGTGTCTAGATCAGATGAGCTGTAAACAGGTTGATACGGTTCTGAAACCAATTGAAGTAACATGTGATAGCCCAAGTAAAACCCTGTACGAAGTCTGCCATTCCAAATCTGATACTTTCTTTATTTGTCATACATTATGTGCGGTGAAATCAAAGTACAAGCCACACATAACCATTATTTAAGCTAGTTTCATGGATGTATCATCTGTCAACTGCACTAGTCAAGTGAAACCTCAAATTATGGTTGAGGTAGTTATGCCATAACAGGCGGGTTTTTTAACTCTTTCCGGCTGTTATAATAGGACTATTTTAACATCTAATGTTTTTGTACTTTTTAGCGACAGACAGAAGCAGAGGACAAACCAGCTGTACCTAATCCTCTGTATGAACAGTCAAATCAAGCATCTTCAACATACAAGTCCACTTCACAAATGTGAAGAACAGACATCTTAGGCATCAAAATTTATCAAGAGTTAATGGTGTGAAAAACATTCTCATATCTTGGGTGCTTCATGAGGCAGTGCGACAAGAAAACATGTTGTCATCTAACATATTTTTCCTCTTTTGGGTTGCAAATGAGATATATGGGGGTTACCAGTATGTATATGTTTGATTTCAGAAGATTCAGAAGAACTTCACTGATTAAACTTTATATAGTCTGATATCCTTGCCTGTTTATTTTAAAGCTTAAATTCCTTGATTTATATTTCTGGACTGAAATTATCTCAAGAATTCAAATTTCTTAGTCCTCTGAAATTTGAGGTAGTAGTAGCATGAAGAGTCGCTGATAACCACTGATAATGGCACATTTGAAAGTCTTTTTTTTCTTTACCTTACTTCCTGAAATGTCATTTGTTAGTTCAATGCTTACTTTTGACATGGCCAGTTAAGTAACTTGATGTCTTGCTGCCTTAAATAAGCCTGATCTGTCCTTATTGTTGGCGAACACCCTGCATGACATTACTTTGTTATTGGTTGATTGTTCACGTTGATACAGTTCATGTTGGCTGAAGTTTTCTTCAGTAACTTCTTTCTCCTCCGAATGAAAGTGAAATATTAGTTGCTTGTGAGGTATGTTCGAAGACTGCGATGGGGAAGTAATAATATGAAGCTGCACGAAAGGTAATGATATAGATGTGAGACCATTAACCTCATTTATCTTGGAGGCCAGTCAAAATGAGACTTAAGACATTTTATGACTGCATTAAGATATTAGTATGAAATGAAAGCTTCATGTTTATACTTTATAAGATGAAAAAAAAAATGTTTTGAGCAAGTGTTGTTGTGGTCTGAGATATCAGTTTGAAGTGCATGGGGGTCATCCTTTTGCAGTAAAATCAATTTTGAGCAAATCGTGTTTGAAGAACAACTTAATATGACCCACAAACCCTTATTACTTATATTCAGAAATAAAACTAACAATCTTGTACATAAAAATACAAGGTAGCACACTGAAAACAGACAATCTTAGTACATAAACATGGATACTCTGTTCAGTAAGAAGGTCCACAGATTTATTCTCTTTGTTGATGTTTATCAGTTTCCACTGGTACACATAAGTATGTAAGTAAAAACACATATAAGTACATTTTTCATCCCATTAGTCTCTTTAAGACGCTAATTTACCCTTGGTTAGTGTGTACTAATGTTATATTACTGCACCAGCCAACCAGTAGGTCTATAATGTCAAAGCACAGTAGCGTGCACAAATGTATAAGGTCACAGTACTCAGTACAGTACTGCCGTTTCATAAGGTGCACTGAGTGTTCTAATAGTTGTGTTACAGTTTTACTGATTAAACTAGGATGGTGATTGCTTCCCCTGTTTGCCACCAAAACTGTCCCCACACGCCGTCATTGTGTGTCAAATTCTTTTGTTCTTCTCACCTGTGTCCCCATCTTCCAGACATAACGGCGCATATCCCGTGAACTTAGCATTCCAACAGCGAGTAGTATGATGTTCACATGATGTCAACAAGAGATAAAAAACTGAACATGGTCTGTTTTTTTTTTTCAATAGGTCCATCACCTAATATATTTTGTCTGTCTAAGATGTTTTGTTGTCATACTTGATGTTTCCTTATTGTTGCCATTGTAAGTAGTGGTAAGGGCGAGGTGCCCCTCAGGCACAAGCAATTTCAGCGTCAGAGAGACAGAAAGAATAGAAGAGGGGAGGAGAAAAAGGAGAAAGATGGGAGAGCCAGAAGGCAAGGTGAAAGGGAAGAAAACAAGAGTTGAAAGGGAAAAAACAATTTGAAAAAGAATGTAATCTTGTTGATGGATGACGGAAGTTGGGGAGATGGAGAGAAGAGGGCTGTACTTGATTTCAGGGACAAAGAGACAGCACCAACTTTTATCTTCTGGGTGTGATTATACTGTTGTTTTACGACTGACTGTGATGGGTTCAATTCCCATTTGTATCATACGTTCAGTCTTGTGTTATTTCCACTGTTAATCCTCATAAGATTATAGGTATGGTTAGTACGTATTTCTGTTAATAAGTACACTTTAGACTGTCCCGAGGTGTGTGCATTATCTGTACTTCAAATGAAAAAAAATCTGTACTTCACAGTAATTTTACTTTTGATCTCTGTATTAAGCAAAAATCTGATATACAATGGCCCAAATCATCTTGAGATACTGATAGCTCAGTTCCTAATCCAGCAAGACAAGTCTTGTTTTGACTGGCTCCATGACATTATTATTGTAATAATAATAATAATTATTATTATGATGTAAATGACAGTGCTTATGTTTTTCAGGTT
This sequence comes from Ellobium chinense, assembly GCA_033807755.1. Taxonomy (NCBI): domain Eukaryota; kingdom Metazoa; phylum Mollusca; class Gastropoda; order Ellobiida; family Ellobiidae; genus Ellobium; species Ellobium chinense. The sequence continues at coordinate 285,527 of JAWQUT010000612.1, read as the reverse complement.
ATTATCATAGTGTTATGATAATACACTCAAACAAACATGCTTAATACAAAACCCATGGGACCTGCCAAACCATTTTGTATTAAGCATATTTCAGATTATCCCAGACAAAGAAAAATGGCAAGTGATGTACTCCTGTCTTGACACATTTGTGTATTTGCCCATCTCATTCTAGATGGTAGCATGGTAACCAACAAATTAACATTGTGGTGACCACATTGTGATTGATTTACAATGAAAAACAAGCTTTTGTCAGGCCTTGAGCTGAGTAAGTCAGGGGTTAGGTCACTTGCACAGGGGCTGATTTATTGCAAAAGAGAATGAGACAAGTTTAATTTGGAAAAACTGGGACAGAAGGTCATTTAGAATGGCTTTGTAGCAGAATATTTTTTAAAAACTTAACGTCAGTTACATTTTATAGCAGGTGTAATAAAAACATACAGTCGGAAATTTCACAAAACAATTTGAAATATTGCTGGTTTCAATTTTAAGTGTTTTGTAATACTTTGAATTTATATCGGAGTCCATGAATGTCTCTGAAACTGATTTGAAACACTGGCTTTCAAAGGTAGACATGTGTCTCCAACTTCCAGGTTTTTACTTTTTTTTCTTATTATTGTCTGCTATAATGAAGTTTTGTTATTTGTTACTGAGTTTTTGATGTCCACATTCCATACATTTGCCTTATAATCTTTACTATAAATGGGAAAACCACATAATTTGTATAATGTGCCATAATTGTTTACTTTTTTATTAAAGAACAAACTCCTGTCATTCCTACAGTGTATTTATTGTTGTTACATATCTGTGTCTTGTCCACTGTATGTCTTGCCGGTTATTATAATATGTGTGTCTTGCTTCTAATGTGTTGTGTGTCTTGCCCCTCTTATGTTATGTGGTGGCTTGCTAGTTCTTTCCCAGCTGTATCATCTCGCCTATTCCTGTTTTTACCTTCTTGGTGCAGCAATGAGACCTTTTTTTTTTTTGAATGGGGAGGAGGGGGTGCTTCCTATTTATTTATACCACTGCATCCCTCAACTCACTTAAAGAAACATTGAAAAAAACATTGGCAAAACATTCAAACCCGAGACATCTATGAGATGAAAGTGTCAGTCTAAAACCTCCTTTTCCTAATAATATCAGGTTTTACCCGAGGCGTCAACTTGGTGGAGATTCAAACCACATTGCATGTATGTTAANATATACATAATGCTTGTACATGGGAAAAAATCTGCATGTAGGAGAAATATATAAGACGTAAACATGGATACAAAAATAGATTGTTGTGTGTTGCTGCCTATTTGTCTTGTTCTTTGGCGATTCTCCCACAGCCTTGAGTCAGAACCACCCATATGGTTATGACTTGAGGCATCGCCGAAATGTCACAAAGCAATTTGAAATATTGCTGGTTTCAATTTTAAATGTTTTGTAATACTTTGAATTTATATCAGAGTGCAATATTTATCCATGAATGTCTCTGAAGCTGATTTAAAACACTGGCTTTCAAAGGCAGACATGTGTCTCCAACTTCCAGGTTTTTACTTTTTTTTCTTATTATTGTCTGCTATAATGAAGTTTTGTTATTTGTTACTGAGTTTTTGATGTCCACATTCCATACATTTGCCTTATAATCTTTACTATAAATGGGAAAACCACATAATTTGTATAATGTGCCATAATTGTTTACTTTTTTATTAAAGAACAAACTCCTGTCATTCCTACAGTGTATTTATTGTTGTTGCATATCTGTGTCTTGTCCACTGTATGTCTTGCCGGTTATTATAATATGTGTGTCTTCCTTCTAATGTGTTGTGTGTCTTGCCCCTCTTATGTTATGTGGCTTGCTAGATCTTTCCCAGTTTTATCATCTCATCTATTCCTGTTTTTACCTTCTTGGAGCAGCAATGAGACCTTTTTTTTTGAATGGGGAGGAGGGGGTGCTTCCTATTTATACCAATGCATCCTTCAACTCACTTAAAGAAAATACAGGGTCTGCATTGGCAAAACATTCAAACCCGAGACATCTATGAGATGAAAGTGTCAGTCTAAAACCTCCTTTTCCTAATAATATCAGGTTTTACCCGAGGCGTCAACTTGGTGGAGATTCAAACCACATTGCATGTATGTTAAGCAGAGGTTCTCAACATTGGATACATTTACCCTGAGGGCATGCCGTGCTTTATGTCAGGAGAGGGATAGACGAAGGGGGNGGGGGGGGGGGTATTATATCAAATAATACTGGTGACAGAGAAGTCCCTCCACACCCTGAACTTGTCTGGAGACAAATGAAAGACAATATTTCTTAGTGGGCAGAGACTTGCAATGAATTGTGTGGCATATTGCACTATGGCTGGAAACTCACTTTTAAGAATATGGCTGTTCGAAAATATTTGGGTATTTTTAACTAAAGTATGAAAAATTATTAGTATTGCAATATTGTTCAACCAACATAAGCGACTGAGGCCCCAAAGAATTTAGAGGGACACTTAACTTGGAGAATAAATAGACTATTATATCAGAAATACTTTTTCGTTAAGACGTGCACTGTGGTGAAATATGGCGCAGCACAAGCAGTGTGATGTACAAGCAGCGCGCGGTGTGAAAGCAATGTAGTATTTTACATATTGTCATGAGTAAGTGCAGTACTTAGTAAATCCATGTTTCCAGCTTAAAGCCCTTGCCATGAATTTGGCTCTTGGTAATAGTTGTTATTTTGGACTATATCTGTTTTAGATTCAAATTCATTCTCGATTTTTAGCAGTATAATTGATAACTTAGTGAAGAAATTTTTACGAAACTGCAGTTCGATACGATTTTAAAGTAATGTGATACAGATTTACGCAATGTTTCTTTGTATATAGCATTGTTCTATTCCATGTGTGTGCAAGACGCAGATAGGGTACCCCGGCCTGCCTGCCCCCGTTGTAAAGGGGTAGTTCTTGAATAAAATTATTATTATTATATTATTATTATTGGCCACCTACAGGGGTTAGGTACCATCTTCGAGCTTCCCCCTGTTTCCCTACCTGTAAATGGTCAGGCACATATTTCTGCAGATGGTTCTATCAGACTTTGTTGTGTAGCTGTGGAGGTGAACATCTAACACTAAAGATAGTAAATAAAGATAATAACACACACTAGTCTATTACCAGCAATATGCCCGCAATCTTCGAAAATACAGACACTGTACAAGTAACTGCTGCAAAATCGATACGGAAGGAAAACAGAAACAGAAACATCTCATAGTCTACGCATTCAACGTGAGCAGCTGTGTTACCAGAGACTACGAAAGGATTAGTGACCATAGGTTACAGACCTGTAAGTTATTCTTCTTTCACTATTGGGGCCTGCTACTTAGGGGTTATATTCCATCTCCCCTTTTCCCTCTTTTGGCATGCCCTGCTTCCAGTGATAAGGGTTCCAGGGGACAAATTTTGATTTAATGGGAAACTTCATCCCTGGGCTGGAACTGTCAGGTCAAGGGCGTGCTCAGTTGGAAGAAGAGGGATTTGGCGATGACCAGTGGAAAAGGCAGGGTCTGTTTACAAATGAATCAAAATTTCAGTGAACTTGCTTAGGCTGGGTCAGTCTAAATATTTGGGCCACGCAATGAGCTTATATCTGATATGGGTCTGGGTAAAAGCTAAAACTTTGGGTTCAGAGGGCAACTCAAAATGCTAACATTAGCCCACAGACGAAAAAAACTTCCAATCCCATTAAAGGTTTGTAACCCGTAACGGCAGATTCAATAGTTTTTTTTAAAAAGTTATCGCCCTTCTACCAACAGTAGTGCCTCACCACTGCTACTTTCACTTGCACTGGTTTGCTTTTCCGTGCCAGTGCATCAACCTTAATGTGAAGACCTCAGGAGACCAAGCTCTAGAATTAGAAAGCTATGGAAATATCCGGTAAAGCTTTGTAATTTTCAGACCAGACTGTTTGCGGCGATGATAGAGGCGCTTTTATAACAATACAGTTCTCTCTCATATCTAAATCGATCTCATATCTAAATAGATTATGCCAGACGGCCGCCATGTTATTCTTAAATATTGCCTGTTGAATACTGATGATTATACCTATCATTTACCCACTGGTTTGCACCTTTTGAAACCAAGATATTTTTTCAACATTTTTGTGTACAATATTTGTATTTCTGTAACAAGGAATTTGGTTTGTTGACTTTTTTTTGTTTGGTATCCTGGGTTTACTACCTTACAGCCATATCATGCTCAGTATCTGGATATCGGTCTTTCATTCAGTGTGTGTTGTTAAGTAGGGGCAGCAAGCTGAATGAAAGAGAAATGCTACATTGCTGGTATGAAGATGTACAAAATATAGATATTTTTTATGCCACTCTTCAGACAATTTTCTGAAATATAAACAAATTAATGTTGTTTTTCAGTCTAAGGGGAAAAAAAACCTGTTTCTAAGATTTGATTTTTCTTTCCTAGCAGTTTCATGGATTGTACGCTTACTTTGAATCCTGATCTAAATAATTCCTTTTTACAATAATGATCATTTTAATTTATATTTTTAACGCCTAATGAAGAATGCTTAAACTTTCGAAATTTTACATTAACTTTTAGTTTATTTTTGGTGCAATTTAAAGGACATCAATATATACTTTACAATTTGACTTATTCAAGCATCCATAGGACCCTGCACTATCTAAGATTTCTTTACTCATCATTTCTGTTAACGTCAACTTATTTCTACTTTTATAAAACGATCATTGTCTTATGTAAATTAGTAAAAATTATCAGTGCGTTAGAAATTTTAATTATTATTGTTAAAATTTTACTGAATAATATCAACAGCATGAAACTACAGAAATTTTTAGAGAATTTATAAAAAATGAGTGGCATCATTGAAAAGATACAGTTGCAAGTAGATTCTAACATAGAGAGGAAGTAAACCAGATGGAGTTGTCTGCAAATTTGCAAGTTTCGTCAATAATAATAATAATAATAATAATAATAATAGAAATAGAAAAAACAGTCAACACAAAGCTTCTTCTATGATTCCTGGTGAATCTACTGAGAAAAATACTTCTAGGACTAAAAGCTTTTGTAAATGATACATTCTGAAAATTTGTCAGTTTATTAGATAGAATTTAAATTGCTAGTGTATGAATTAATGCTTGCCACATAAAATAAAAATCCGCATCGGAAATATTGAAGATTTTTAAATTAGATTTTTCAATTTTGTTTGAATGCTTTATGTTGATCACACAATGATAGATCGAGCATGTAATCACTGAACGCTGACTTATGAACAATTCACACCTGTGACCGTATTCATAATCCACACGTTACTTAACGCAATGCGGTAACCACGGGAAACTTCCAAAACATTAGTAGTGGTCCCCGTGCTTAACGCAATACATTAATTAATGTATGGATTATGCGTACGGCCACAGTTCTGTAATCAGTTCCGCAGTTCATGGGCAAAATATGAGAACTGTGTCTGATGTACTGATAGACAGAAAACAATACAGTCGAGAATATTCATTATGAATCAGCACTGTTGTCTAATAAAAATATACACTTGATCTTGCTTCATACAGAAGTTCACATGATGCTTTAAACTATGTCATACTACCGGTCTAGATGTGAGCAGTATTGTTAGTGAGTATCATTGCTTTCAGTGTTTTGGAAATTTGATTCAATGTAAAAACTCATGCTCTGGAATTTTTATACCATTTTGATACTTTTGATGTCAGGGGTGACAGTTTGTCTAGCCCAAAAAGGAATGTTCACTGTTTATTTGAAATTATCTTCTTTCATGCCATCCGTCCTGTAACCCGGTACAATGACCTTATGTCTGAAGCACTGAAAGTAATTTTCGTTCCCATCCATTCTTCATTAACGAAGTATACGTTCATACGATTCTTCATGAAAGGAATTACAGTGACCTGGTTTCCCAAGTGTATTGAAATTAATTTCAGTCATGTTCTGTTGCTCTGTCCCAAGCTACCTCTCTTTCCAGTGCAAAGCTTAACAGGATCAAAAGGTATTGAAAGGATCAAAATTAATTTCGATCCTCAGTCCCAGATTAGCTGCCGGTCACTTCGGGTCAAAGCTTAGTGATATGAAAAGATATAAAAGTATCGAAAGATCCTGAAAAGCCTTTCCAAATCTGAGTATCAGAATCGAAATAGAATTGATACTTTCGATACTCAGAGCTTGAGGACAGCGGATCACGATATTTGAAAGAATGGGCATTGGCCCACCACTGTATACTGCACACTTATTAGAATCTGATCTCACTCAATTATCATGTTATAACACTTGCATGTGTTTCAGAATAGCACTAGTTTTACATCGCGTTTTTTTTTTTTTGCTGTAATTTTGCAACTTTGCATGTAAAATGTGCTGTGTAATGCTGCTTCTGGAATTAAGAGTTTATTTGAAGACAACAGACCCATAGTGTTGTCCATAAAAGTTTAGACAGTCAACAGCCTATACTGAAATGCAACGTTCCCTGGTTGTGAAATCTCTTTACATGAGTTATTATCAGAATAACCTGTTATTTTTTTTATACCTAGAAAGCCTAGGTTTCCATTTTCGTCATCAAGTCAAAGTGCCTTTGTGCTTATTTGATATTATTTGATATTTAACTCCGGAGATGGATACAAAGGAACTCTGAAAACACATCTGTCTCTCGGACACCAAATTACTGAGGATTTGTTGTCAGACGTTTTGAGTTATCCAGAGTGTTTTTCTAAGGAACAGAAGAATTGGAACTTTGACTGAGAATGTACTATACGGGGGAAGGGGGGGGGGTCTGTTTATGGGGTTTCACAGTAAATCTAAAATCGTACCATCTTCAGGCTATCATTTCAGTACCGTAAAAGAATGTATACTTTTTGAGAACTTATACATTGCAGCCATTCCCTCTATGCAAACATTGCACGCTTTTCTTTTGAATTGATATTTTGCCAAGTATTACCACCTAGAATTCATAGATTATGCACTTATGTACTTATCGTAATGCTCTATGCCATACCAGCAGATTTACTGACTCTTAACCATGGCACAAAACTGAAGTTGTGGCCTGGTCCCTTAGTGCTCCATTTCATGCAATCCTGGCAATCCTGCTGTATTCATATTGCAATGAAATGTGCCATAATGTTGGTAAGTTTGCCTTGAAATGTACCATAATGTTGGATATGTTGTCATGAACTTGCCTTATTGATCTTGCTTTGAAGTGTGCGATAATGTTGGGCAGCCTTTTCCAGTGATAATTTTTATTGGTCTTTCCATAGCAGATCTGTATAAGATATGTGTATTTCATTACTAGATTTATATGTTGATATGTATATGTTCTTAATAGATCTCGTATTTTGATATCAAAATTCTGTATTTTCCACTAGATCTGTATTTTGATGTGTATTTTCTTTAGTTGACATTAACTATCCAGTAATTGGGAAAGTTGTGATTACCTTTTTTTCTTGACGTGAAAATCTCTGCATGTTTGTATGTGTTAATGTGTGCTTGTGCGTGCACCTGTGCGTGCGTGCATGTGTGTATGTGTCATAAAATGACCTGGTTAATAATTTTTTTAACCAAACTGCATGCATTTAAGTGCAATCCTCCTAAACGCACGAAGCTCAAGGTGATCATGATTCTTTGATTACCACGGTGCACACTGCCCTCTTTTCATTCAATAGATTAGATAGGCAAGGTTGTTCATGATAATGCTCATTAGTATGTTTTTGTTGTTGTTCTTTTTCTTCTTATAAGTGAAATGAGCTTAGGAACACTTTAATTAAAAAAAAAATACACCTGGGCAATTCCAATAGGTCACATGACAGACATTTTAGAGGATTCAGATACCTTGAATTCTAGCGAGAAGTGGTTTTACTCAGAGACATGATTTTGTTAGTGGTGACGTGACGGTACATATTAATAACTAATTTTGAAAAAGACAAGTGATTTCTGTACTGCACCGCCAGATTTCACACGCTCTAAGGTAATTTGCTGAAGGAAAGCAGAATCGTAAAAAGAACAACAAAACGATGAATTTCTTCAGTGAAAAACCCGAAAGCCAGAGTGATTCTTCATACAAAATAATGTATTTCTTTCTTGGTTTAAGATTACGTTTTACATCAATACAACACAGGAAAGCCCAGCGGAGGTGGTAGTTATACACAACACATTAATACTGATTATCTTTGTCATCGGAGCAGTGTTGCCACACATATGGATTTTCCCCTTACGGTAAGGTAAAATAGCCTTAGAAAAATTTTCCTCTACGCTGGGGGAAAATTGCTTTTTCGTAAATTATTGGGAAAAATATGAATTATAGACTAAAGAGGGTAAACTGTTTGGTTTGTTCTTTTAAACAGTAACAATCATAACATATTTTTCATCCACAAAATTTGTTTTAGCAATATGGGTAGGGAAATGTATGGGAAAAAAATACTCTCACTTTAAGGGGAAAAGCACATGAGCAGAGTGGCAACACGGCATCGAAGTCATACTTTGTGGTACAGCAGGGCCCTCAAATTATAAGGCAGACTACACGTCATTTATACACATACTCACTTGAGGTCAGGGGTCAAGACAGCGATACAAAAAACATATTATATAAAGTAACAAAACAGGACACTCGGCCTAGAAGTAGAAAGTGTCCAGATCATCATCTAGCACTCTCTAGCGAGAAAAGGTAAACATGTCTTTTGTAGAATATTGCCTATAGTGGTATATAGGCTCTAAAAAAATCGCAAAATTCTGATATAAATATCATTCATGTAATTTGAAAAAAAAATTGAGGAAAAGTCAGATATCAGCGTTTATTTTATTGGGGTTTGCTTTCAGGTATGAAGATGTCAATAGCACCTAGCATAAAAATAAAAATATGCAATTTTTATATGGTCGCTATAGAATCAGAAAACTGGCCATGGGGAAGGGGGGTTTGAATTTCAAAGGTTTAGATAGGTGCAAATACATTTGTAGACTCAGAATAGATGACGTTTAGCCACTCAGGTATGTGGTTGTACTAGATGGGTAAGGTTACCCTGTTTACTGAGTGAAAAGGCATAAAATAATAGATTGCCTAAGTTCTCAAAATCTAATTGATTTAGGGGCATTTTTCTCGGTGTCGAAATTTGGAGGAAGGCAAAACAACATGTTTGGAAAGTATTTTGGCATGGGACCCCTTGATAAGTTATTAAGAGGACGGTGTAAAACCTTATATAGCCAACAGTGAAAAAAAAATTTGGCATCTTCATACCTTCAATTTGACTTGTATGCTTGTTAAATACACATCTACTTGATCTAGATCTATCTTTTTCATTTTATAGACTATGGCGAAAAGAGTCTGATAAAGGCATAGGCCCAATGGGTCTAGTACACTAAGGCGCATCAGGCTGAAATCGCCCCACAATTTTATCAAACCTCTTTATTTTTTGCTGTTGTTTTCAAAGTAAACCAAAATCCCTTTCATACAATAATACACACATCTACATTATAATAATAACATGCTTGCTACAGGCTGGAATTTGCTAATCTGAAAAGTACTGGTACACGAAGTATTGAGGATTGATGACGTTTTATGCAATTTTCTCAGATTCACCACTGTAGTATTTTTGCGCAGTGATTGTTCAAAAAACTATTGGAGATTTCGTTACGATATATTTAGAATACTGATCTTGCCCTCATCTATGTTTTAATTATTAAGGATTTGCAAAGATTAATAATTTTTTTATTCTCAGATTTTATGTTTTGATAACCCTAATATTTTGGAGTTCACAAAAGACAAAATAGGTTTTGAGATTCTAATGTTTGTCTATGAAAAAGTAAAATCAAATGCTTTATATACAAACAAAAATTATGTTAAACAGAAAGCAACACACCAAATTTGTTGAAACTTGTATATAGTGATTCGCAAGTGAAATTGTATGTCCTAAGAATACACTAGTATAAATAATCAATTCAATACGGTCGTCATCAGCACCAGTATGTGGTCGAAAAAACAAACAACATGTCTGTTGGCAAAGAGTCCATCCAGTCACGTGTCCATCAGTCAATGTCAGATGGTCAAACTTTCATTCGGCCATTTGTCCGTAGGCTATGTGTTGCTCGGCAATGTTTTGCTCGATTATTTTATAATGATGAGAACAGAGAGCAACAATCATAAAAAGGGCATCAATAACAACATTATCATCGCGATAAATGTGACAATAAAGGCGATGACAACACCAATGACAATATAATCTCGCGGGTGAACTTTGTGTTCCCTCTAAATCAAACATGAGTGAATTTAACAAGAAATTCTTTTTAATTCAGATATAAGAATATTCACACTTTTTACTTGTATATAATATATGAAAAGTATAAGAATATTAAAGGTGCGCCATCCGATTTTAATCGTCGGAGCGCATGCGCAGATGTCGTCTTACTAAAAAGGGAGATGAGAGCAGGACTTGACTATATCACCTGCTTCTCTTTTTTTTTTGTTCTTTTGTTTTGTTCAAGTCCAATTTTCTTTCAGAAAACTGGAATAGTTATTCTGCAAAGTTTCTGTATAGTATGCGGTCCTTTACTCGTGAAATTATGAAAAACTGCAAGCTGATATCAACCGGGCGAGTGCTTTCAATATAGTGAAGCATCCCAGCATGCCTATCCTGTCAAACCACAGGCGAATCATCAGAGACCCACCCGCGATATAAAAGGAAAAGTGAGGCATAATGGGACACCTCACTAATTTGAATATAATCGTACGCTTCATTTAAGACCGCTATTATTTCTGAATTTCACGATAATAGGAGGGCTGCGATATAGCGGAGTTGGCTTTTTAACACAGTATTGGCTTGAAGTATAGATGAATGATGAATGCTGATGGTAATGGTGAGGATAAAGTAAGGCCGATGATACATTAAATACATAGGCCTATGTATGTACCAAAACTCCTGAGTAGATTCATACCCGTAAAGGAAGCTGAACATTCATTCATTAATTTTTTACCACTCTGTCTCTCATTCATGCACTCTTTCTTTCTTTCTCTCCTTCTCCCTCTCTCCTTCACTCTCTATCTTTCTCTTTTTCTTTCTCTCTCTCTCTCTCTCTCTGTCTCTCTCTCTCTCTCTGTCTCTCTCTCTCTCTCTCTCTCTCTCTCTCATCTTGCTGCCGAAGTTGTATCGGCAATATCTAGGGACTTTCCTACCAAGTGCTTCATTTAGGGTTAGGAGCAGTGTTAGGAAAGAGATAGCACATACGAGAGAATATTTATATTCCTGTATATTGGTGGCACTAATTTTCGGCAATCCAAGGTTCACATATCACTGAAAAAAAAAGGGGGTTCCTTATCATGTCTTCCATGAAAATACAAACTTAAAGAAAAATGTCCACTGCAAACACGTCACAAACTGTCTTGAGAATCGAAACTGCGGGCGATTCGCATGAGCAGTCTCTTGTGAGACTCAAAGAGGCGAAAGAAAGCTGCATAGACAGAACTAGTGACTGCCGAAAAAAATAGTGTCACGTTCATTATGATAATGTTTAAGAAACAGTACAAAAGGTTACAGACTCGCCCTACATATGATATCACCTAGACTAGGCTGGATTTACTGTTGACGGCGATCATTTTCTCAAGTTTTATTCCCCCCTCTCAGGGGCCTGGTGATCTTAGCTTTGGCCTGCTGTAATGCCACTTCTCTGGCCAATTTAGCCTAAATTATAGCAGCACTATTTGGGGTCAGGGGTTGGAAAGGTAGAAAGCCAACCAATGAGCTAACCATTGTTATCTGGAAATAGCCTGAGATCCCAATTGTGTTTTCATGGAATGGGCCACACGAAGAGACAAAGCCAAAAAAAACCAGAACCCTCTTATTTGACATGGGCTGGTGAAAGAAATTCATTTTCCAAAGCTCAGATGCTTAGCTCCATTACCGATCAGAGGGAATGGCCAGCAAAACCAGGGCTTGAGTGACAGCAGTCAACAATATGATATAGTAGCAAAAGAATCTGTGCTTTTATGATATAAATATGCCTTTTCTTCGCTAACCCTAACTTTAAACCGAGCACTAAGTGGAAGGATCCCTAGCTACTGGCGTTGTAGCTTGTCAGTAACTTGTGAGTAACAAGAAACACTGTTACATTATAAGAACAACAGTATTCGAAGGTTGTAGGCACGGAACAACATGAAAAACAAGAATATGATAAAGTCATTTTCCATTCACATCTGCTACAAGGGTCACTTGATTATTTTCCACAGAGGCATGGACGGTATAAGGCTACATCATTTGGCAGGGTTGGGCAAGTTCACAACAACAAAAAACAAAAAAAACAACAACACGATCAGATCAAGTTCAGTTCACTGAGAGGAAAAAGGAATAAGATCAAGTTTAGCTCAGTTATAATAGGACAATGTAGTAGTTATCAGATCAGATAAGTTCCCCTTGGTTTTAGAACCTGGCAGTTGGTTCTGGTTTCAGATAGATGTGAACTGAACTGAAATTTAGGTAGAAAATTATAGCTCAGATCGGGCACCCAAAATAGGTAATGTTCATAACTATCCAGATCAGTTCGTCCAAAATACATGTAGCTATTAAGCTCAGATCAAGTTCACCCGTACTGAACTGAAATTCACGAACTGTGTGCATGATCTCCGTTCTGCCCAACCCTGTCATTAGGCAATATTCCACAGCATAATATCAACTGACCGTATGCACATTTCCGGCTTTGCCCCACGTGATACATAAAGAAGTAAAAAGTCGATGCGTCATGGTATGGTAGTGGGCGGAGTGTCAAGCAAGGGAGCAAAAAATAATTTAAAAAAAATTCACATGAAAAGGACAAAAGTGCACATGAACTTGCACTATGCAGGGCGCAGAGATAGTCCTGGAAATATAGACATGGAGAGCTAAACTCCACCACGGTAAATTGTGCTTCTGCTCCTGTCAGTTATGAGCAGATCTTGGCAAAACTTGGCAGCGACACAAGAGGTACGTAAGGTCATTTCCTGCTTCTTTTTAACCTAATTTAAGCGCCATTTGCAATTTTGTCACTAGCAGCAGACTCGTCTGGAAATAGAAGTAATGACGTGGACAAATCATGCCAAGTTCGGTGTGCATCTATATGTACAGAGATGGACTTGGGATGCTCCCTTTTATCTGCTCCTCCGCTGGTGTGTACCGTAGATGGACTGTAAACTGGCGGCGTGCCGTGCGATCCCCAGGAAGCTGAAAAAGTTGAGTGACTTGGCTGTACGGTAATAACAATGTAAAGACGCATGAGCGGGCTCCAAGATCAGTACGAATATGCCATATAAAGTCACCATGATATTGTTGTACATTCTGTGAATGTGATAATAGTATTTGCATGTATTTGCATGTGCTAGGGCAGAAATGGTTTTGATATTTTTAATAATATAATAACAATAATAATAATAAAAGTTCATAACATTTATATAGCGCTCATCCCTATACATACAGGCTGTGAGCGCTTTACATAGAGAAGTAAATACAATTATACATATTCAGCTCTCACATCCAGGCATACTACACTCTGTACACTTATGCTACAATACATTCGAAGACTGTCACGGTCAATCAAAATATTGTTTGAACATAATGTGTTTTGAGAAGTTTCTTAAAACTACTTAGATTATTTGCTTTACGAATGTTTTTTTTTTGGCAGTTTATTCCAAACAAATGGTCCTAAGGATGTATAAAATTTTTCTTTAATTTTTTTATAGAGATGTTTATCAGATACTCACATAAAATACGAGCGTAAACACACAAATAGCAAAAAACACACAAAAAAAGAGTCATTATTATTTTGTTAATACTAGGTTAATAAAGACACAGAACCTCGAAAACCTTCTGCAGATCCCGCGGGTGTTCAGTGCGTAACTGAAACTTCTGTTTTTAATTTTCGGTGATCTTAACTCCCGCTGTTCTTGAAGGAAAGAAAAATACTCTTAATAGATGTAATCTGGCTTGTGTGTTTCTTGCTGAGAGCAGAGTGGGATAGAGTCAGACATTGAGGGTTAACAACCAGAATATTCTATGTCATGATAGGCAGTTTAATATTAAGGCATAACTAATTGACATTACAACATCATGACGTGTGCTTAGTTTTGACACAATACAAGTGTTAATAGAGTCAGATTCAAGATAGGGCAGGTAAATGGATTTTTATTTATGTACAAAATTTCAAATTCAAATTTTCTCCTCCTATGCATTTTGGACATAACACATTTTGGTTGCTAACCCTCGACATGTTTCTCAATCGATTTAAACCGATTTTGATTTCTCTCTCTCTTAAAGAAGGCCGCTTCGTGCTGAGCCATTAGTTGTTTGTTTGTATTTTTGTTTTTTTAAAAATTTTATTAAATCCACTCAGACCCAGCTAGAGTCGAATAAAGCAGCATAATTACAGTGGAATATGTTCTGTTCGGCTGCCTCTTCCTATGCAGAAGCGCCTCGGCTGATCCCAAGAACTAGCAGCTTCATCCTGTATCCCTCTCCTTTTTGGACGTAGTTCTTCTCTGGGCTGTCAAGATGTCATTAACAAGATGCAATGTCTACTGGATTTCTGCATTTCCTTACAGCCTACAGCCTATCCGTTCTCAAATCACATAGGTAGAGACGAGTATTGGCAGTTTTGTGCGCACGTGGTTGGGTTAGTGGCTAGGTAGATGGGAAGGGGAGGAGGGGATAACTGAGAGGATGGTGGGAGGGGGGCAGGGAGATATGAGGGTAGGGAGAGAGAATGATCGAGTCAAGTGGAGTTTAATCTTCCGACTGGCTATCCAGCCATGTTGTTGAAGCTGAATGCTGCTGAATATCTGTTGACATTTGTATCTGCCAGGTTTCTGCATGGTATGACTGCGACACCTGCCTCGACTTTGTTAAGAATGGCAGCTTCGTAGGCACCGGGCCGAGACTGGTGGATTTTGCTGGACGAGGACGGTCTGTGGACACTTAGACCTGTTATGTCTGTGCGGACAGCTGGGGCCACCTGATTCGTTTTACCTACTATCCTTCGGACCCTGGTCAATATTAGCCGCAGCTGGGGAGTGAAAAGATTATAAGAGGATCAAATTAATGCATTGCGCTAAGCTTGCACATGGGCAATTGAATATAGGACAACTGAGATGGGCTACGGTTACACGAAGGCAATTTTTTTAATAAATGTAAGCCAACTGGGTGAGATAAAGGTTGCCCATACGCAAATTAATGTAGGTCAATTGGGTAAAACTAAGGTTATATATGCGCAAATAAATGTACGTCATTATTACCAAGTTATTACCGAGTTTTACTGTAAACAGCATGGAAAGGGTGTGTATGACGTCACGTGTGTTAATTTTAACTGTACTGTCACCTCCAAATTTTAGACATTGATTGGAATGCCCTTTGTGCCTGTTTTTTGTCCCTTTATTTTCAACTACCGAGATTTATTTCTGCATTTTTGAGATTTTAAGGAGGATACCCCCCTCTCCCCTCCCCCCAACTATAAAATTCTTGCGTTTGTTGAATTTTATTATTCAACATGTGTGATAGACCCCCAAAAAATGTGAAGTTAAATTTATTTGGCTCCTACAAGTAACGTATTTACAAGTAATACCAAAGGAATAGAAACTGAGTAGAATAGCTATTTCAGGCTCCTCTGACAGCATTGTCAGTCTGTGATATTTGCAAAAAGTGTCAGTCGTTGCTGATCCTCTTGAAATCAAGTAAGAGACGTTAACAAGTGTTGTTTCCAGTGAATACCAGTAAATGTTTAAATCATATAGTGTGATCTCCCTTCAGCAGTATTTAATAACCGAGAAATTAGTTTCGTCAGCACGAGTGGCAACACAAATATTAACCTGGATATCATTACTTGTAAAGACTTTCTGTTTGTTCTGTGAGTATATCTGATGGCCCACAGTTGTTTTTCTTTTTATTGAAAACGTTCACTTAATTTCAAATTTAATCTATTTTCAGAAACACAAATTTTCTGTGGCTGAAATTTCGCACACCATTTCGTCACAGCTGAAATATTATGTCTCACCATAGCATGCTCAGTGTCGTGTAAACACATATACCCCTGCAAATCAATTTTTTTTGACATGTGGTTCTACTATTTTAGGGGTGACAAAAGAATCGCACCCATGTCAATGAAAATAGCAACAATTACAGATTAAATCGTTCTGAATTATTGGACTTTGAATTAGGATTAAAACTTTCGTTTCTGCCCATCCATTATCATCGTCGGGTTTGATATATACAACGCCATCCACAATAATAAGATTTTGGGAAAATTGACATCGTACGCAATTTATTTGTTAGCCCCAAGTGACCGTATGATAAAAGTAATTATGCCATTGAGCTTGTGTACTGGTGAGTACCCACTCATGATTATTTTCCCACTCTGTCTCATGAACGATTTTAAGTCTGTTCACCTTATATGTCTTCATGCTTCTTGGTTTCGTTGGTTTTTTTTAGTCAGAAGAACACTTGTTTATTATCATAAATGTTATGACATAAATGTATGGCATTCAACAGTTTTGACTTAAGTATCATCAATCTTATTCTTGAGCAAGGAGTGTAAAATGTTCCAAAAATTAGACATGTATATAAAGGAGTCTTATCAAAACTTGAGATTAACGTGCCAAATTTACATTTGTAACTCAGTGACTGATGTTTTTGAGCTCATATTATGTGAATTCCAAAACTTCCAAAGCTGAAAACTGGGACAAAATAATCCTGTGTACCAACACTTGAACTGACTAAATTTGATCAACTATGACAACAAGGAAGATATATACAATCAGGTTTTGTCTTCATGGAAATACATGCGCTAGGCTTACCCATGCGCAAATGAATGTAGGTCAGTATTACCTAATTTTTTTCTGAGTTCTACTATAAAGAGCGTTGAAAGGTAAATAAAAAATATGTCGTCATGTGTATTAATTTTAACACGTACTGTCTCCTCCCAATTTTAGACACTGATTTGGGATGCCCTTTGTGCATTTATTTCTATATATTTTCAGCTGCTAAGATTTCATTTCTGCATATGGCAAGAAACTACTCTTTAAAGAGGTTATGCGGGGTGAATATCATCGCTAAGTGATTCCCTATTATACCATTGTTTTCTACTGCATATTATAATATTCACCTCAGGACTAACGTTTATTAAAAGTACTGAGAACGGCACACCACTAAAAATAGGCTGACGTTAAAAGAAATGATAAAAATCTCAGATTGTGCAGGATCCTATGGATGCTTGAAGTAATTCAAACTGCAATGTATATATAAACTATCATTCAAACTACACATAAAAACGGAAAAAGTGAAAACTAAAAGTAAAATTTACTGCAAGATTTCGAAAGTCTGAGCTTTGGCACTAAGAATAAACTAAAATGTTTAAACAAAACAAAACAAAAACCTAAAACGTTTACTCCTAGTGCCTGATGAAGAAAGCTTAGATTTTAGAAAATTCTCACCTCAGAAGTAAAGTTCTTGTTGAAGAAAGCGTAGATAAGTGGGTTGAGCAGACTGTTTGACAGAGCTAGCACAATGAACGTGAATCTGGTGATCACGTAAGCATCGCTGAATTTAAATTCCTCGCTGTCATGACCTGAAGATGTTAAAGTTGGACAAGTTTAATGAGTTTATTAGGAATACGCCCACATCACAGACGTGGTACATGAGAAAAATACAGTATACACCGGGACAGCACATGGACATTTTAACTACTACAGAACTGTTACAAGAAGAGCGATGAGATCAGACGTAACCATAGTATAGCTTTCAATATCTAATTGACCTTCGTGGTGCTACGATAGAACCTGTTTTCACTTTTACTCCACCATGCTGGATGCGACGCTAGATCAAATTCGCACGCCGCTGCCAACCTAGTTAGGCCGCGGTCAAATTTTGCAGGCTGGTTTCAACTGACTGGCCTGCAGTCAGCACATGCAATGGTCATTATCCGTAACATTGGTCATGCAGCCAGCGGGAGGCTGGATCCGAGGCGCTTCGCGTTCTTAGAGTTAACAGTCTTCGCACTGAATATGTTCCTTCTGCGTAAGTATACGCCATGACATATTTAAAACTGCGTTGAGATTTATCGCTTCGTATTTAGGCGCATTTGACTCTGGTCATAAAAGCTGCTTTGGTTTACCGGCTGTTCTTAGGCCCCTTTCTGTATTTTTCGGAGTTACCTCTTGCCACCCTGAAGAATCTCGTGACGTTGAAACCAGCGACTATGAAAGTTAGGGGGAATAGCATTAGAAAAATTAGATCTATAATATTATATTCATACTGAATGAGCCGCTTGTTAATTTTTGCTTGGGTTTCTTGCTAGTTAAACAGCTCAGCATGGTAAGCACGGTTGTTTGAAATACACGTTTAAAAAAAGTAAAATTGCGCAAATACATGCAGTTTATTCTGCCTGACCGCGAAGGCTTATTGAGTATTACTAGACTAGATGGGCCCCACGCCAATGTGCATCAGCATTTGTGTCAGTCATTTAGTTATAAAGCTGTTTCTTCATTCTTCGTAATTTCTGTATAATGCTTTCTGTCATTGGAAGTGTACATGAGTACATCCCACAAGAGCACCGGGAAGGAGAGGAAATCTTAAAATAGATAAAAAGCAACGCGCAAATTGTTTGACGGGTCATTTTCTTTCCTTCTTCTTTCTTTCTTTCTTTCTTTCTTTCTTTCTTTCTTTCTTTTTTTCTTTCTTTCTTTCTTTCTTCCTTTCTTTCTTTCTTTCTTTCCTCTTTCTTCCTTTCTTCCTTCATTTCTTTCTTTTTTTCTTTCTTTCTTTAACTATTGCTTTCCTTCCTTCCTTCCTTCCTTCCTTCCTTCCGTCCGTCCGTCCATCCATCTGTCTATCTGTCAGACTGTCTGTCTGTCTGTTTGCCTGTCTATCTGTCTCTCTCTCTCTCTCTCATTTTTCCAAATCTCCCTTTACAAACAAAGTCCAAAGAACTTAATTACCAACAGATAATGCATTAATAAACGCAATCTTTTTCCAAGTCTTCAAAATGAACTGCTATAAGTCATAGTAAAATACAGTATCACAAAAAAGTCTCATTTTCGCTTATATACTAATGTATACAAAAATGTAATGAAATTAGTTTCTTGAAATAGGAGAGGATGACACTTGGGAAATGTAGCAGGTGTTGAAAAGGTTTTGTTGTGTGGTATTTATGAATGTAATTCTTTCGTCTATCGTAAAATGGGAAAGACCCTCGTCATCACTGTCACATAATTTACATTCTGGTTTACAGTTTGATACTGAAAAGAATTTACCAATTTGAAGTTTATCTAAGACATAATTTAATCCAAGCAGCTACGCCATGGTTAATAGTTGGAAAAACAATGGATTTTCTTCATCAATTGCCTCGCATGTGCTTGCGGGGTGAAACCAATTCTGTGTCAATTCTGATGTTGTTTTTCTGAACGCGGCGAATTTTTTCCTTGTGGAAGTTATTGACTTGAAAATTATCCAGTAATATCATGTTAAAATAAATGGCTTGAAATTTATATTCCTGACATTTTGTAATTTACTGGTCTCTTCATTTCCGAAGGCGGTGATTGGTATAGTATTCCCCTACCCAAAATAGTTTCGATTTCGGCAGAGCAGGATCATATTATCCAGGCTTACGGTAGCTATTTTTGGTCTGGTATAGGGGAAACTACCATCAGCAAATGAAATGAAAGGGATGGCTTGATGTGATTGTCTATCACATTTCCTAATCCACTATTTCGAGGGTCTTTCAAAGATCATCCACTAAAATGCAAAACAATATCGGTCAATAACTGCATCCTTGTTTAGACCGTTTGGACACAGGAAGACGTCTCAGTCTCACTTTTGAGTAAATAGGACATAAGATGCGCCATGCCATTCCTTAAAAAATATATTCCCAGACTGTACAGACTAACCTCTTATGGTAACATTTGTCAAATTCTTGTGCCAAGACATTCAGGAAGACATCTCATCGAAGCATGCCAAAGCCCTCGAGCACAAAAATACTGGGGATCGTTTTTTGGTTACAGCGCATAGGTCATGGCGGGGAAACGTAGGCATCTTTGAGAGTTAGTGGAATCTTTTGCGAACACCGATATTGGAGCTGGACAAAATGGCGGCAACCGTCTATGGTTTGAGATTTGTTAGTGGAACTTTTTTTAATTAATGGTCTTGTGTGGGAGGGAGATGTGACAAGACTCGACGGTGGTATGTATGCCAATGAATGAGGCAAGGATACCAGTATAGCAAACACCACTAGTAAGTCAGTACATTAATTTCTAGCTCATCCGCATCAGTCACAGCCATCTTGGCTGGGCTAGAGACTGACACCTCCATTGCTTAGCACCACCCACAGAACAAAACGACGGCCCATTTCGCGCACCTAATGGGAACCTAACATACGTAGTCTTGGTCTTCAATTCTACAATCCACACTGAAGCCACCCTCAAGGTCTTAAGTAACACATTACTTTTGAGGAAGTTACGATACTTTCTTCGACTGTTTTACTGAATACTTTTCAGATATCTGACGCCAGTGCTATTCCGCGATGGTTACCGGAAGAGGTCTTTCATTCGAGCTTTGATGCAAAGGTTTTATAATCTGCCAATCTTTTGGAAAACTTACAGTGTTACCCACAGCGGAAAATGGACAATAACGATTTTGTAAGATTAACATTGCCACATCTCAGAAATTCAATCGGTATCAAGTCTACACCCACGGCCTTGCCGGGAGGAGGAGATTTCAATTATTTTCTCGATAGCATCAAAGTGAAAGGATATTTCAACCGGGGGTATTATAGGAAGCCGGAGCAGTTCGTAATTCCTCTAGTTTCTCCTCAGACCCTTAGAAACTCGTTTATCTCTGCATTACTATCTCCAAGGCGTTGCTGAACAAAACCTATCGAAGTGTATGATCGGAAAGGAAATTGATAACTACCTGGTAGACGGATAGTTGAAAGAAACCTTTACAATTTCTGACGCGTTAAAATATCGACATCATGCCAAGGGGTCCAGAAGAAAATCATTACCAGGGTGTGTAATTACATGAACAGGCCTGAGGATCGTTTCATACATTGTTTTTCAGTTACACATTTTGGCCTAGCACTGTTTATGGGAAGGAGCTCCAAAAAGCAGTATGTTCATACTTTCGATGTTTTTGAATTTAGAGAAGTACAGAGACAGAGTTTTACCCTGGTATTTTTAAAAAATAACATTAATCCCATTAGCACGGAAAGCATCAACAGATAAAAGTATCGAAATTTAGAACTAGCATTTGATGCAGCCGTTAAGAGTGCAGAGTATCGATCATGCTCGATGCAAGTTACAAACATATAAATTAACGATGGATTCTAGGTCTTACACCTCTGGGGATTTAACATCAAACTTCCTCGTTCCCTTTTTCTACACAGGCTGTATACGCAGAATAAAGTCCACTCCCAGGGGGTCGAGGGGAGGGAGTGGNGAGTGGGGGTGGGGGGGAGAGGAGGGGAAGGGAAAGTCCATGGCAATGTGAAAAGTGTCCTCATTACCCTGTTTTGATGGAGCTATGCTTTCAAAATCGTAAACGCCATTAAAACTTTGACTGCGGCCGGTCCTATCAGACTACTCGAGACAAGGATGAAATGACATCGTGAATGGGTCAATCCATGTAAAATGTTACCTGAAGACCAATTTTTTAGATGCAACTTACTATGAAGCAAGTTGGTGCATCATTGTGCACAATAGTTGGAATAAGAGTTTTTGGTAGATCCCCCCACCCCACCCCCTCCCATCGTGCATGGTCATGTGCAAAGGTAGCTTTCTTCACTCGAATAATGTATTACCATAGAGCCACATCAGTTGCCAATTTTTTATCCCATCAGTTACTAAGAAAGGCGGCCCTAGTGTGCTAAATTATTGTTGTTGGATAAAATTGCTTTACCCACATGTTAGGATGCATTATCTGAGTGTATAAAAATATGTTTTTACTATTATAAGGGGTTGAATTCAGAAATTTTGTTACTTTGGGTTACCATTACTTTTTCTGTCCCATCAGTTTACCAGCCCTATGAGGTGTGATTATATGAGATCCAATTTATCTCTTAAGTCAAATATTAATTTTGTCAGTTAATTTGCCATTGCTGTTTTTCTTTATTTGTGTAAAGAAAACTAAATAAAATGGATTATAAATAAATCTGCAAGTGCTGTTTGTGTGAAAAATATTGTCTAAATGTTCTGTCATTTACCATGGAATGACCTTAGGTTTACTCTAATTTTGATTCCAACAACCGCGTCTGTGTCACATGACGTATCTTGCTAATAATGAACAGAATTTTAATGCCGTTCTAAATGTTTAAATATCGCCGATTTTGTCCCACTTCTACAATGCTGTCAGCCGATGAGTTAAAACGTTAGGCTGTTCACAGGGCATTTCAGGATCAAGGTGGGCAATCTCAGTAAACTGTAGCCGTATGAGTTGAGCATAGTGAACACTAATAATGTTTTTTTTGGGTTCCCGTGGTTACTGCACTGCGTTAACTATCACAAGGATTAAGCATACGGCCACTGATCTCT
Source organism: Ellobium chinense (assembly GCA_033807755.1). Lineage (NCBI taxonomy): Eukaryota > Metazoa > Mollusca > Gastropoda > Ellobiida > Ellobiidae > Ellobium > Ellobium chinense. Next base: position 263,003 of record JAWQUT010000612.1, on the reverse strand, counting down.
ACTATTCATAACTCCACAGGAAAAGGAGCATGTTGCTAGTTTCACATCAAATCCAGTCCTATATCATAGACATTGTAGTAAATATAAAATAGTTTAAAACACACACACACACACACACACACACACACACACACACACACACACACACACACACACACACACACCCACACACGCACACACACACACACACACACACAATTGAGTTATATTTTTGCCCTTTTACAATGCCATACAACGGTCTACATTTCATTCATAATTATACATAAGTCACGACAGAGTACATGATAGCCTACATATTAACACCTTTGCACTATCACAGATCAAATCTATTATCGAATCATTGTTAGTCGCTGCAGTGCGACGCCCTCGACCCCACATGGATCCAAAATGGTAAATAATCACATCTGAATCGAGCGCCCGTAGGGGATTGAACTGCCTTTCTCTAGGACACCACAACCCACGACATAAACATCCCGATCTGAGAGTCGTCCTCACAAACCCCAGTCTTGACAACCTTCATTTCTGTGAACCACTTACAAAGCCGCACGGCCATGCTGCCACCTAGGTGGAGGAGATAAACACCCAGCGCAATGTTCTTACAACGATGATACATATACAGATACATTTCGGTACGCAGAGACATACTATATTTCTTTAAACACATGTATGTAATGTTCTATCTCGTTTCTGAAAACTGATTAATGATTCAACTATTATCTTGATTTTTGCCAGACTTTCACATAAGGGGTGACATTTTTTGCCGCCCCTT